>CAUYPK010117709.1:0-23147 GCA_963574355.1 Loris lydekkerianus
ATGCCATTTTCAATGTGTTGATTATTTGTACAAATTGGAGTACTTACATCATACTAATCAACATAGCTTTCACCTCATTTACCCAATTATAGCATTAGGACATTTGTGTTCTACACATGATAGATCCAACTTGTACTTGCAATGTGTCATTCTGTTGACATGATCCAGAGTCATAGTCTGATCACAGTGACAGTCGTGTAACTTGTGTGTGCCATTGCCCAAAACTCTCATCAAGTCTAACTTTGAATACTAGAATTGAATAAGCAAACAGTCCTCTTCTCTTCTGTAATGAGAACCCCAAGTTTGTGAAGAAACCAGACTTTAGTTTAACGTATTCCTGGTAGAAGGAGCATGCTCAACTCCACTGCCCTTCAAACCAGTCTTTCTTTGTGAGAATGACTCTGCTTTCTCATAGTATTACCTGGCTCCAATTTCATCGCTGGCCTGTGTGGCAAGCTTCTTCGTGCTGGGCAGGAGTAAAATTTGAGCATTAGCCCCTGCGCTTCTGCCAAGTTGGCATTCGGAAGCCAGCCTGTAGTTGCAGAGAGTCCTGTCTCTTCAAGGTGCCTCTGTGATGATCATGTCTTGTCAAATAATATGTGTGCCAATAATCAAAACACTGATTACTTTGTAGCAGATGTTTTAAACATACACTTTACACGGTATTTAATACTAGCTAACTCTTACGTGACAGAGATCTGTAGTCATGAGCACTGAACGCAATGTGCTCTGGTGAAGAAAAACTCTTTAATTTAGGAGGTGAATGAAATCTCGAGAGCTCAAGCTTGTGGAAGTTGCAGGTGAGAGGATTGCCAATCTTGCTTGTTTGTACTAGCTGTGTGCAGCTTGTAGGACCTTATTGGGGATAGAATTGCCTGGTGTTTGGTGACAATAGATTGCGAAGCAAAACTTAAAGGATTTTTTTAAGACAGAGCCATCATGCAAGATGCATTTTTTTGTTTTCTTGGCAAGGACAGCGAATCAGCTTTAGCACACATTATCTAAGTAACAGCCATTACTTAACTGTGTGAAAAAGAAACTCAAAAAGAAAATACTGTCTAAAATGAATTCATAGAAAGCTCTTACATAGTCTGTTTCTAGAGTTCAACTATAAGCACAATTTATCATGTAAATATAATGCCATATGAAGTATTATTTCACAGATTTTTGCTATCCTCGTTTAGATGACTTTTAGCCCACTACCCTGCTATGAAGTGTCTTCACCTTGGTTTCCAGGGTAGTCCCAGGAATTTTTCAGGCTTTGTTGCTGATTCAATAGATGGATAATTCTTTTGAGGCTACCCAGCAGTCCATAAAACTTCATAGGAGTTGATTTAGCAAGAGAACTCTTTTTTAAAAGTTAATTATCTCAGAAAATTGGAATGAGAAGGTAATTTTGCTTCCAAAATCCACAGTGTGAATGAATCCGAGAGAAGTGGGTATGATTGGTTTGGCAAGGGCAGAAGTCAGAGGTGCAGCGGTATAATGGTTTAAATCCTCCTGTCCTGCAGGCTGGCATCCAGTTGGAAAAAGGTGAGTTTTCTTACCTGAAATGCAAGTAACTCTTTGTGAAATAGTAGCAATTCTGACATTTGATCGACATATTTTCATCAAGCTTCTCTCTGGCCCAACTACTCAAATTCTGTTTCTGGAAAGTGGGTAGAAATATATTAGCATTTATTCTCAATGACTATGGCAGAAAGGTGCCTGCACATAGCCAATTATTTCCCAGAACCCCATGTTACACGAGTTGAGCATCTCAAATCTGAAATGCTCCCAAATCTGAAAAATTGGGAGCACCTATTGGTGCTTAAAATTCTCATTGGAGCATTTTGGATTTTGGATTTTCATATTTTTGATGCTACCTGGTAAGTATATAATGCAAACATTCCAAAAATCTGAAAAGCAATTAAAATCCAAAATACTTCTGATTTCAAGCATTTTGGAGAAGGGATACTCATCCCTTGGGCATCTTTAAATGGGCATCTTCATTCACTTGCTGGATAAATACCATGGGAGAGGACTCTTCTAGGTTTTGAAGATCATATACAAGCAAATAAGGAAGTTAGTAAAACTATTTAAAAAGGAGAGTGCCACAGATGAGGAGAAAATATTCGCAAATAACAACAACAGTATATCTGTGGACTAGTATCTATTTATCTATATCTATCTATTGATCAGAAATATACATAACAAATTCTTAAAACTCAACAATGGGCAAAATATCTGAATAAATTATCTTACCAAAGAAGACACCCTGATACCCATACTATAGGAAAAAATGACCCACATCAAAAACTGACAATACCCAAAGCTAAAACCAGCAGGAAGTCTCATCTATTGCTGATGGAAACGCAAACTAGTACAGCCACTTTGAAAGACACTTGGGCAGTTTCTTATAACACTGAACATGCTCTTCTGCATGACCTTTGACATTTACCCAGAGGACATGAAAAGTTCCATCCACACAAAAACCTGTACATAAATGTTTAAAGCATCTTTTTATTTATTTAATTTTATTTTATCTTCTCTTATTTTTTGATTCACAGTCTCACTCTGTTCCCCTGGGTGGGGCTGTGGCATCATCATAACTCACAGCAACCTCAAACTCCTGGGCTCAAGAGATCCTCTTACTTCATTCTCTCACATAGCTGGGACTATGCTCCACCACTCCTAGCTCATTTTTTCATTTTTAGTAGAGATGGGGTCTCCCTCTACTAAAGCTCAAACTCCAAAGCTCAAGGAATCCACCTGCCTCGGCCTCCCAGAGTGCTAGGATTACAGGTGTGAGCTGCCTTGCTTGGCCTAAAACATCTTTATTTACAACTTCTGAAACTTAATGGCAACCGAGATGTCCCTTGTCAAACCTAATAACAGAGAGGGGGGACTCTCTAAAAGAAAATGAAATTTATTCATGGACAGGGTTGCAGTGGGAATATGCATGACATGGTCAATTGTGTGCTTTTTCAAAGAAGTTGAGGCAAGTGGAAGTTTCTAACAACAAAATGAGGAAAATTACTTGTCTTTGGAGATAACTATCCCTGGCTACAAGGATCAGTGACAAGGGTGGAGTCAATGTAAGGCTGGACAGGCAGTTACTGGACAGATGTCCTGGTAAGGTGACAGTGGCCTGTGTGCAAGATTGTGGTTTTTCAGGCTTCTGTGATAGTTCCTGTTATTGGGCATATGAGCATGAAAACCCTCCCTTCATGGCCCTCCCCAGCTTCACTTGTCAGGGCTTGACACAGTGACTCACTTTGATTCTAACAAATTTCACATCTTTGATGAGTGAATGCGTAAACTGTGGTTCATCCAATAAAATATCTAACAATCAAAATAAATGAATACCACACTATGAAAAAGAATGGAGAAATCTTCCATGCAAATTGTTAAGTTAAAGATGCTAATCCAAAAAGGCTAAACTCTGAAGAATCCCAACTATGTGGCATTTTGGATATGGCAAAACCAGGGGCATAGTTAAAAAGATTTGTAGCTAGCAAGGATTTGGGGGAGGAAAGGAGGCAGGAATAAATAGTGGAGTACAAGGGACTTTTAGGGCAGTGAAATTCTTCAGTGTGATGCTGTAGTGATGGATACATGTCATTAGTATGTTTATCAAAATCCATAGAATACACAACAAAATGAATCCTAATGTAAACTATGAACCTTAGTGTATATCGCCATCAATAATGTCTGAATATAGTCTCATTGGTTTTAAAAAATGTGCCACAATCATACCAAGTGTTTATAATAGTGTAATCTAAGGTTGAGGGAGAGGATATTTGGGAGCTCTCTGTATTTTCTGCTTGTATTTCTGTAAATATAAAACTACTTTTAAAAGTTTATTAAAAGAAGAAGGAGCATAAATCTTTATTAAACAGTCTCAGGAGGATATCTAAATGAAAACACTTTGATAATAAATACAATCTAAGATATATACTACTAAATAATAAACTTAGGTTAAAAGAATCATGTTACATAATCTCCTCCCGTGAATTCAAACTGAGATTTCCACCAGTAATTCAAAACCAAGATTGATTTGATTTCAAAGTACTAACAATGTATTGAATTAATGACAGGCATATCTTATCAATTCTTATATGTTGTGTAGTTTATCAGGAAATATCTATTATAGGAATCTGAAATTTAAACATTAAGTTCAAACCAAATCACCTTAAGTTAAACCAAATAAAATAAAATAAAGATAAAATGAAATAGAGTGCCAGGAAAAGCAAAAAGAAAGAACTATATTCCAGAGAAGTCAACAGAACAAGACACAGGTGCGCCATTTTGACTGCTCACAAGTAACAGGAATCTTTGAAATTAACAATTTGATAAATGGTGCTGTCTCATCCAGGAGAATAAAATGTAGCTTTCTGTTTTGCTGATAGTCCAAAATAGCAAATTGGCTATTCTTTCTGAGTTACAAACATGAAAATCTTAGACATTTATGGTCTTTACTGACCTAGAAAACAAAAGATATGATAGGAAAAGAAGTGTCATACCCCAGTGTTCCTTTGTTCCATCGCTCTAGTTATGAAAGAATGTAGAATATAATGGGTATTCCCAACTTTCGTATGAAAATGAAATCTGATGACGAAGGTTCAAAGTACTAAAAGTATGCACATTTTATGTCTTTAAAAAGATTGCTGCCACATCACTCATTCTGTCAATGGACATTCCGGTTGTTCTCATCTTTTGGCTGTTGTGAATAAGACTGTTATGAGCATGGATTTGCAAATACTTGTTGAATTGCTTTGGGGTAGACAGCTGCAAGTGGAACCGCTGGGTCGTGTGGTAATCCTGAGTTGTTTTGTTTGTTTGTCTGAGGCACTTCTATACTGCTTTTCTTAGTGGCTGCACAGAAACAGGGCACAGGGATTTTAATTTGTTCACGTCTTTGCTAACATCGTCTATTTTCTGGTTTGTCGTTGGAGGTGGTGTTGTTTTGCCTTTGTTTTTTGATAGTAGGCACCCTAATGTTTGTGAGATTGTGCCTCTTTGTGGTTTTGATTTGCATTTTCCTGATGGTTAATGATGTTGAAAGTCTTTTGATGCCCTTCTTGGCCATTTATGTCTCTATTGAGAAAAGTCTATTTAAATCTTTTGCCTGTTTTTGAAGCAGGTATTTTTGTTGATGGGTGTTGTTGAGGTTTAAGAGTTCTCTATACATCTCTCTTTTCAGATATGTGATTAGCAAATACTCCCAGTTTTTCATTCTGTTGATATGGTCCTTTGAGGGATTAACGTTTAAAATCATCACGACATCCAATTTGACTACTTTTTCTCGTCTTGCCTATGTTGTTGGTATCATTCAGAAATCATTGACAAATCTGATATTGTGAACATTTCATAGCTTTACCTGTTCCATTTAGGTCCTCGATCCATTTTTCATTAATTTTTGTGTATGGTATTTTATCAGGATCCAACTTCATTCTTTACCATACGGATGGCCACTTTCCCAGCACCAATTGTTGAAGACTATTTTGTCCCCATCGAATGATCTTGGCACACTGGTCACAAATTGTTGACCACATAAGAGGGACTGTATTAATCTTTATGTCTGTCTTATGCCTGTTGCATAGTTTTGATTACCATAGTTTTAGAGCATGTTTTGAAATCAGGAAATGTGAGTCCTTCAGCTTTGCTCTGTTTCAAGATTGTTCTGACTATTCCAAGTCCCTTGAAATTCTTTATGATTTTTAGGATGAAATTTACTGTTTCTGCAAAAAGAAAAACCTCTTCATTACAATTTTCATAGGGATTGCATTGAATTTATAGCTTGCTTAGGGTAATATTGACATAATACTATTAAGGCTTTTAATACATGAACATGGGATCTCTTTCTATTTATTTATGTCTTCTTTAATTTTTATTAGATTTGCTTTGTAGCTTTCATTATACAGCACTCATTTTAAACTATGACTATATTAAAGCAATTAATATAATGATTTTTTCCCTTATTGGTTCTATCTATCTTTGTATTGCATATTTATCCATCTACTATACTGATTTATTCCATTTATAGGCAGACAGAGAAATGTTTATGAATTGTACCTGTGGTCTAAAAATTTATTAAAACAATTAACTGACATTCAATGTAGTATAGCTAGAAAGCAATGCTAGTACACAAAAACATTCTTATTATAATGTAGTTTTGGAATCTCCCTCAATATTATCTTCTACAAAATTTACAAGTCCAATGAAAGGTAAACAAGCTTAATATCCTTTCTCTTGTTTATGGTTCTCATTTTCTTACTTAATGGACCTGCTATTTTAGACACTGCTTTCCTTTACCTTTAAATCAGCTTAAAGGTTTCAAAATAATTGTAATGAGACAAGTCATGTTATAAGCAGGAGAATCCGTGGGTAGCAAACTTTGCTTGGTTAGATTTATTTTCTAAATGTAAAGAGATGTTACTATTACAAAGATTTTCTATCTCCTCAGTCTTCTAAGAAAAAAGAACCATGTGCATTAAAACAATTCTCCTTGCACCAGTTGTCTCATACAAAAAAAGGAAAAAAAAAAGACCTTAACATCTCAGAGATCATGGTGTACACATTTAGGAGAGAAACATATTAAACAGATAAAATTAAAAGAAAAATCTTTTATATCATGACATTTTCCAGAGTAATTAGCCCCAAACTGCATAAACTTGCTTACCCTTTATTCATTCATTTATTAATTTATTCTCAAATATTTGTTTTGTACCTCTTATGGGATAATGGCACTGCATGCATGGAAGACTGTGGAATTCAGCCCCCAGGATGGTCCTCAATGACCTCTATCTCCTGCTACTCACATCTTCTTGGGCCACATCAACAGGGTTGGTCTGCATGACTGATAGAAGATTGCAGAAAAGATGGCATGTCACATTGGAGATAGGTTGTAAAAAACTAACTTCTGTCTTCTGACTTATCTCTCTTGGGTCACTCTTTCTGGGGAAACCAGGGCTTCATCAGCCCTATGGAGTGTCCCATGAAGTGAGAAACTGAAGCCTTCTGCAACAGCCAGCTGAGTGAGCTGGGAAGTGCATCCGCTCAGCCCAGACACTTCTCAGCCAAGTGTCTGCAGCTGCCGCTGACACCCTGATTGCAGCCTCTTGGGGTCCCAATACCATCTAGAAAAGCTGCTCTAGAATTCCTCACTCTCAGGAGCTGTGAGATGATAAGTCTTTGTTCTCTTACCCTGATAAGTTTGGGATAATTTCTTTAAACAGTGCAGATAATTAAGAGAGAGGTATGTGGAAGAACAACACACTGTCCTGCCTTCAAGAAGTTTCAAGTTTAGAAAAACTGGTGAAGTGCTGATTTACCATGAAAGCAAGAGTGGGTAACACAATGGCACCTAAAAGCAGCAGCCAACTCGGTCTTGGAGTCCAGGGACTGCTACAGAGATGATGTGTAATCTGTGGCTCAAAGGATGGGAAGGAGGGAACCAAAGGAGGGCTTGGCAAATAGTAGCTCCTTGGGACAAGTTCCATGTGGACAACAGGTGGGAGTGAGGAAAAATGAGGAGAAAGGTGAGCAGGGAACTCAGAAGCAACGTGTGTCCTACAGGCAGGAGTTTGAGATCTGCCCTGCAGCTGCACAGTAGCCACTGAGAATTTTTAAGCGGAAACATGACTCCCATTCAGAATATAAGGCAGAGTGAGTGCTGGGGGCCTGAGAGCCACAGCGGAAAGGAGAGCATGTGAAGAGGTTAGAATTTGTGGGATTTGACTTTGAAATGCTGAGGTACCAAAAAATGTGTGCACATTATATAGAGATATTATCTATGTATTATTTATTATATTGTGTATAGGCATTGAGTACCTCTTGTAATCGCAGAAGCCAAATGTGACCTATATTCATGTCTGGTTATCGGTATATTGAGTATTACAAGTTTAATATAATTTTTTCCTTTCTTAAAATGAGCATGCTCTCATCTTGGGTATCCTCTGTATAAATTAGTGAGAACCCAGGACTCTAACACATGCCTGCTCCTCTAGATCGACACCACAGATCACTCCACATGGAAACTGGACTGCATCTAGGAAGTAACCACATTTTATTTGGGTCTAATGCCGAAAATGTATCTTATGAGTTTGTTACTTCCCGTCTTTCCTCACCTAAGGAGTGTTAGGTAAACCCTTTCCACCTCCTCCCTCAATTTTTGTGATGGATCCTAACAGTTCCACTCCTGGCCATGCCTTCTTTGAGGTTCTCTGTACACCTGCCAGACTCATCCAAACAAACACTAGTGTGAGCTCTCACTCCCCCTGCTCGCATAGGCCATGGTTCCGGGTCACTGCGGGCACAGTCACAGTCCACGCCCTGGCTTAGACACAAATCACTTTCTCCATTCTCTATCCTTTCTCTCTTCTCCTCTCCCCTTCCTCCTCCTCCTCCTCTCCCCGAAGCCCTATTGCACAGCCATATTAAACCGCAGGGATCATTTTTGTACCTTAAAACCCTCAAATCTGTTCTTGCCTCTGTCTGGGTGTCCACTCTGTCCTTCCCCCAGCACACTCCTGCACGTCTGTGAAGACTCAGCTCTATGTCACTTCTTCTGGGACATACACTGGCATCTCTGATTCCCCTCTCCCCTAGCTCTCCTCTCACTAAATGCAATTTGGAATCCACATGGAAGTCTCTCTCCCTGGTCAGCCAATGCCCTGAAGGCAAGGACCTGCACCATCCGCATAGTGTCTGGCATAAAATAGACCCTCCATAAACGTGAATGGCAAAGCATTGCCTTCAAACATTCCGATATTTTTTTCCTGAAGGATACAATCTAAAGAAGGAAGTACTGAACATTAGGAACTTTTTGTTCTTTGAGAGTCAGAAAAGCTTGAATACTTCCTTTTTTATCAGCTATAGGAAGAAATTTGATTTTTATCCTCAGTAAACTGGGAAGTAAATTATGGAGCACGAAGAGGCAAACGTCTCCCACTTGAACTTTTGACATGTAATTCACAGCTCCGGGATCAGTAGGTTATTGTATGTCTTTGTCCTTCTACTTACAAAACCAATTGAACAATGCTTTGTCCTAATACTTTCAGAATGATAAAAGCATTTTTAGTTTTCCACGTTCAACTCTGTCCTCAGATAGGATTCATCTGACGTCTTGAGAGGAGATTTCTTTGATGTCAGAGGAACTCCCCAGCTGCATGGACTGGGCAGAAACAGGCTCTGGATGATCATGATCTGAATTTGAAGGGAACAATAAAGGAGTTATTTTCCATTCCGATTCTAACAGCAAGCCTTTTTACTTGTCGCCCTCCCACCTGTCTGCTTGCCAGTTGAAACTTCAATGGAACCTTAAGACAGAGCTGTTAAGGGACTTTGAAAAGGGAACTTGTGAAATCACAAATGCTTCAGAAATAAGAAAATGTTTCTCAGTCCATGACATTCTTAACTCCTTGTTTCCACTTAACAGACTTTGTTAAAGATCAATAAGAATGTCTTAACAGCAGGTGCTTTAGACTGAGAAGATGGTGTTTCCATTCTAAGTTTCCATCACTGATGAAGAACTGGGTTAGTGTGTTCTAAGTTTATACTTCGAGTAAAGCTAAAAAGTCGTCATCAGAAATAACTAAGCATAGATCAGATTAGAACCTACATTTCAAAGCTTCAAGTTAGAATGAACATGAAAATTTGTAATCTGATGTTACTTTCCCATTGCATGAATGAATCTGTGTAATACTGACATTATAATCTGCTAATGCTAATCTGCTAACATCTGTATAATGCTTTGCAATTTACATTGAAAATTTCTGTGCACTTTTATCACTTTTCACAATAATGGTTCAGTGGCAAAGGTAATACTATAATTTCATTCTGTATTTGAGGAAACTGTGGTTGGAGAAGAGTGGTTGGCTGACCTAACCCTGCTAACCTGTAATGTGCACCCAGGCCTGCAATCACTAACTCCTATTCCCTCTATTTGATATGCTAAAATGTTCCTGGTTTCCTTTTGTTTTTGTTGTTTCTAAAAAGTTTTTCTAGCACAATTTATAAGGCTGTTTTTAAAAGTGCACAAGCTAGTACTCTTAAAGCTACTTTCAAACTTTTTACTATGCGAGTACCAGAAATATGTCATTTCACTATCAACTTTTTCCCTAAAAATTTTTTTCATTGTATGAGAAGGGTAGAGTTACCTGTCTCTGAAGATTTTTCCTCAAGTACTCATAAGCAGTTTTGAATTTGTGGTCCATTTCACCTTTTTACAAATTAAATGATTTGGGGCTTTATACCAGAAGATTATCCTGTAGTTATTATTTATTTTTATAGCTCAGATGAACCTGGAACTAGCTCATTACAGAACATGGTCCTGTTAGCCAAATGAACACAATCTGGGAATATGACATGCATTTTTAATAATAATAAGGCAATTATTCTGTATTTTATGTGGGTGTACTAGGGACTACTTAAGTGAAGCTTTATGTCAAATGAGAAATACCGCAAATGCCCTTACTGGCATCTGTGATAATTACATAAATCTGGTTGTTCCTGAAGCCAGGTTTAAACGACCACTTTGGAGGAAGATTTACTAAGTATTGACTTGATGCATCATTTTTTTAAAGCTATATATATGTTTTATAATAAAAATAAGCAGCACAAATTTTTCTTCTGTTTCTGGAGTGATAGACATTCTGAAGTATTATATGGCCATAAATATACATCATTAAATGCGTTAGCCATGCCTTTGGGTCCAATTATCATTATCTGAAAGCATTTAGAATGAGAAACTAAAAGCCATAGAAACTTCCCAAATCTCATTTTAGAGAATAATTACAGTTATTTGTTACTAAACTGCTGGAGAGTAATGGCATTGCCTCCTTGGATTTCACCCCTTTTATGACTCTGCCCTTTCCTTACCTGTAAGGTTCAGAAGCTGTTCAGTGGATTTCAAGGGCCAGAGGTCCTGGCGGGTCCAGAATGACTTCCAGATTCAGCATATAAAAGAGCATTAGAACAATATGGAAAAAGAAACCAAGTATCTGGAATTTATATATGCTGCAGATTGCTGCCCAGTATTAATAACATTACAACATACTATGTTATTAGTCAGTTTATAATAAACAGGTAAGTGTTCTACGCTGGCCTAATGTAGGAGACTGTGTCAGTCGCCCAGGGCTGCAGTAACAAAGCCTGTGGGTAATTTAAAACAACAGAAATTTATTCCCTTGGAATTCTGGAGGATAGAGTCCAAAATCCAGATGTGAGTAAAGCCATGCTTTTTCTGAAGCCCCCGGGGAAACAGTTCTTCTTTGTTTCTTGCGGTCTCCAGCATCTCTTGGTCTCGTTTGGCTCCAATCTGTGCCTCCACCTTCACACGGCCTCCTCCCTCATGTCCACATTCCCACTTTTCATAGCACCAGTCACTGGTAATTCAGTAAGACTTCACCTTCATTTAATTGCATCTGCAAAGACCCTATGTCCAGTTCAACAAAGATCATATGTTTCCTAACTCAGTGGCTTTGGAGATTAGTGATAATGATGATGTAATTGTGTATTTGTAGTACCAGTATGAAGCACGTGTTTATTATCTTGTGCTGCATGACAAGTTACCCCACAACTTAGTGCCTTCAAATAACAGTAATTTTATTATATCTCAGGATTTTGTGAGTCAAAGTTCGGGTTGGGTGGTTGTTCTCCATGTGGCATCCCCAGGAATATCCATGATCCCAGGAACACGTAATGAAAGAGAAAGCTTCCAGACTCTCCAGGGACTTTCACCATGTTCTGTGGGTCATTGTCACAGGTTTAAAGGGAGAGTCCAACTCTCTGTGGAAGGACTATCGTTCACCTTTTGGCCACAGTTTACTTACATTCCTCTCATATTTGAAAATCTTAATCACATTTCAGAACTGTCTTGAATTTTAAAAACTGATGCTATAGAACAGGTTTGCACACAGATGAGATTCTTGGAGTATGTTTATCTCCATCCGAAGACCTGTGAACTATGGGGACAATGTATCTGCCCTCCCTGCAACATATGTTAGTTCAGATAAGGTGTAATAACCATGAGAAAAAAAGGAGAAAATGAGGCACAGGTATTGGTTACTGCTCCACAGTGATGCTGAAGTCCAGCCAGACACAGGACACCACTTCCTCCTTAGGGTCCAGTCCTTCTCCCAAGAAATGTTTGCAGCAGCTCTTGGTTCCTATTTCTAAGTCATCCTTTTTTTCCATAATAACTTTATAGGACTCGTGAGGATTGAAAGGTGATCCAGTCTAAGGAAAGCCACATTTGATTCTGATATAGTCCCTTTCATTCTGGGCTAGGATTGAGGATATCCTTAGAAAATGATTCATAGAAGGTCTTCCAGTTGAAAGAGTTTATCAGGAAGTCTTAAAATTCATGAAGTTATATCCTGGAGGCTTCTAGAATCCCTGTTAGGCTTACCCTCAAATCTTTCTGAGGTCTCAACGAAGAACAGTCTTCAAATTTTTTTAGCTCAAGACCATGATGTCCAGCAGTGTGGATTTAACCTTTGTCCTGAGGTCATTTATGACTTTTCAATTCTATTATGGAGAAAGACTAGAAAGAAGAAAAAGTTTTATTTTCATGCCCAGCATGTCCTGCTTCTTTTATATGTCTCTGAATCCTGCTCATGAACTCGAGAGCTCCTTCTTGAGTCCTCTGTCATCTCATAGCTTACCCTGGGCAGTGAGGAGCCAGTCGGCGCTTCCTGTATCCTGCCTATAATTTTCCTTGCCAAATCTATAAGTTTATTAGATTCCTGCTCCATTTTCTTTGTTATCACAAGTAACATTAGTGTCAAACTTTCTGCCGATGCAGAGAAAGTATCCCATGTTCTCCAGCTTCCAATAACATGTTTTCACTTTCCTTGGAGGCTTCACCAACAGTCTTTCCAAGGCTGGTGAGTGAGACATTTCCCTCCCTTCCAGGAGCTTACCTTTTCATTAGAAACAGATAAGAACATAGTTACCTGACATCCAGGACAGAATGAAGTGTACCAAGAACAGGAAAATAATCAAGCATGTGGGCAGCCTTATAGGGGGACAATGAATTTGGGTGTATACATGTGTTTTATGAGCAATTTCTAGTTCTTGCTTTTGTCGCTTTTATTGTCAAGTGCAAGGCTTTTAGATTTATTTTTTTCTTTTTGATACAGAGTCTCACTGTGTTGCTCGGGCTACAGCGCCAGAGTGTCAGCCTAACTCACAGCAACCTCAAACTCCTGGGAGGTCAAGGGCTCCTACTGCCTCAGTCTCCTCAGTAGTGGGACACCAGGTGCCTGCCATAATGCCTGGCTAATTTTTCTATTTTTAGTAGATAATGGGTCTCTCTCTTGTTCGGGCTGGTCCTGCACTCCCGAGTTCAAGGGATGCACCTGCGTCGTCCTCCCAGGGTGCTGGGATTACAGGCATGAGGCAACCCACCCAGCCAATGTTTTATATTCTTTTTAATGGCAAACATTGTACCCAGAACATGCACATATAACCCATACAACATGCACACGTGTGCGGACACACAGTATACGTACACATAAGGTGTAACACACTTCAACACACACTTCCAAACATGTAACTAAGGCAAGTTACTTCAAATATCAGTTATCATAAGTCTGTGTAATCATGGATTTTATTTTTCATTCTTTCTATAGCATTGGATTTTTAGGAATTCTGGTTATTGTCCGCTGAATTGATTTCACAACTGCAGCGGGTGCAGAAGACACAGAGGTCAGTGAGGCATGTGGGTCCCAGTTACATAATGTTGTTAGTAACTTTAGGGAATTGATTTAATAGGAGAACAGGAAGGAACTTTGCAAGCAATTATTTGCTGAGCGACTTCTTTGACAAAACAAGGCATGTCTAGTGTCTTTCACACTGTTTTATTTGATTCTCTATCAGTGATGTGACTGCTTATTTTGAGTCACCCTGATAACACGTTAGTTTGAAGTAGCCATAAAACTTTATTAATTCTATCGGTTGTGAAAATAACACCACATACTTATAGAAGTCATTACATTGTATGATAAGAAAAGTTTATAATTTTTCTGTTTTGTGTAGAAACTTTATATGCACACTGAGGATTTGAAATAAAAAAAATTGTGAAAAATGCCCATGAAATGAATTTTACAATAACATTAATAGAACAATGGTAAAATGTGGAATCCTTCTATAGTTCTCCACTCAATGAGTGGTTAACTCAGGGCTTAAACTGCATCAGTCAACAGCACGACACTATTGTGGAACTTACATTCCACAAGGGCAGACAGATGAACACAAATCAATAGGGAGATAAAATCCTTGTGAGTTATGATGAATGCCATGACAGGAACAAAAGGGAGCTGAAATATGGAAAAGTGGGATCAGCTCTTGACGTGGGGTGGTCAGACGGGGCTCTCGGAGTGAGTGGCGTTGAAGATAGTCTGAAGGATGAGAAGGAGCTGCCTTCGATCAGAACAGCAGGGAGACTGCTCCAGAGTGGAGTAGAGCACAGTGCCCAAGTTCTCAGGTCAGGGTATGGTTTCTGTGTTTGGGAATTGAATCTGCAGAGTAAATGATGCCTGGTGGGTGAGTTGGGTGCAGAATTGTCTGAGATAAGATAGGAAGGCTGATAGGATCCATCTAGCAGCGCCTCCTCAGCCTTACCAAGGAGTTTGGATTTTTCTTTCTTATTTTTTTTCTCTTAGTCTAATAAAAAGCGATTCATGTGCCTGCAGAACAGGGCAAGGTCCAGTTTATGTTTTAGAAAGCTCAGGGTGACTGTCCTGTGCAGATGGAGCTGGGTGAAGGAAAGATGAAAGTGAGGTGACGATCAGCCTCTTAAACATCCAGGGATCAGTTTCTACTCTGATAATTTTCTATGGATTTTTTTTTTTTTTTTTTTTTTGTGCTTGGAAGTTAAATTACATATGTAAGTATGGAGATACCTTAAATTAAAATTTAAAAGACCAGGTTTTGTTTAGTTTTGCCTAACCTAGTTTTTAAATAGTAGTCAATTTGCAAAATGATATCCATCTCTTTTATTTTTCTTTAAGAACATGTAGATAGCTTAATTGTTAATTCTAATTTTCTCTATGCAAATGTTCATAATTCCTAAGAGAGGTCAATAGGGAATGTGTTTATATAGATGCTCTGTATCCCAAGAAAAAAAGAAAGGATTTCTTTTCCTAAAGAAGGGACTTTAGAAAGTAAAAACCGAGGATTTATTTTTAAAGAAAAATGATTCTAACATTTGTTAAAATGGTAAGGAAGACTTTACTCAGGACTATTGTGATAGGTGTCAAAACTTTCCTAATAGGGGTGAGAACGAGGCTCAACTGTGGATATGCACAAAGACAAGTGGACGTTTATGGTGTCCAGGCAGGAGAGGGTGATAACTCTTCCTCGCCTATCCCAGGGATCACGGCTGACTTGCGCTTCACAAAAAGACAGAGAAAAATTAACGAATTTATTTAACCAAGTTCCATGTGACAGAGAAGACTTCAGAGATGGAGACTTACAGACCCAGGGAAAACTGTGTTTTTGTACCTGTGTTTAATGAAGAATAGATGTTTGCATAGAAATGTGATTGGACGTAAGATGTAGTGATAATACACTGGAGGGAGGGGGCATCCAGCAAGGCGATTTGCTCTGATTCTTGCCATCTCTGTGTAGCACTCCTTCCTCCTGAGTACAGGGCAGGACACCTGTCACATGAGAGTCTTGAAGGAGAAGGGAGGAGGTCAGAGAGTGACAATGCCAGGTTTTATAACTTGCTTTGTGGGGATGGAGATCTGTTATAGTTTCTGTGACCTGAGCCTTGAGGAAGTGGAATTCTAGTTTCTATAATCTGCTTTTGGGGAAGTAATGGGGAAAGGAGAAAGGAGGGCAGAAGATCAGAGAGAACTTGTTTTGGAGGCCCTGCCCATCTCAGTGTGCCCAAGTACCACATGGAGGGGTATTGTTTTCTGAGACCCAGTAATAGCCAATGAACAGGTTTGGGAACGGTGGATGGAAATTAGGAGAGGGGATATCAAGGGTTGCGGGGGAGGGGGGTTGCTTTGAACTGATTTAGTAGCATCTTTGCTAAAACTGGGCTACATAGGCCTGGCCCGGATCGGGGTTGGAGAAGATGTGGCTGAAGCATAGTCAAGAAAGCAGCTTAGAGGAGCCTGACTGAAATTTGGTAAAAGAGAATGTCTTATCCTTATGCACTCATTCTTCAAAACAGACCAGAGATACAGCTGCTACAAAACCTAGCAGGTTGATGGTTATATTTTATGCACTAAAATATTAAAGTACTTACAGTTTTATTTATCCAGAAATTGTAACTATGTACTTTAGTGTTATTAGATTACCCTTGGAACCAATCTTGGCTACAGCAAGGTTTCTGTGCTGTGTATTTTAGAATTCATAGGACATACAGACAGCTCACTTGTTAGCCATTAATCTCAGCCCTTTAAAGACAAAGCATAAAAGTGGCAAATTTGGGTATGTATTTAGGAATTCAACAGGCATTGTTTGTACATACTGTGGTAGACCCTGTCTCTTACTTAAAGTACATGATTGAGTTCCAATACATTCATGATGTTAATTTTATGAAAAATGAGAAGTGAGGTGACTACCCATCCTGTGGGCATCTGAGTTTGTATAGCATGCTAACAATAATAGTGAGTCCAGAGGAAACTCTTCCTAGAAACAATATAACATGTGAGTTAGAAGAAATGTTGAAGTTCATCTAATCAAAATTTTCCGGTTTACTGACTGAGAGGCAAGAGAGGTGGCATTGCCATGTGATGTGGTGACTTTTTCTGTCAAGGAAGAGCATCAAAAGCAATTTACTTGAACTACCGTGGATTAACTCTACAAAGAAATTACCTTTGCTCAAATATGATTCAATACAATGCCCTTTTATCCAGAGCTTCTGCATTTTCTTTAGATGAAGACTTGATGCCTATTTGTATAAAGATCTAAAAAAAAAAAAAAAAAATTTCAAAAATTTAGTGCCAGGAAACAAAACGAAGCAAGCAGAAACGGTGCCTTCTGTCAGGAATCAGCGGCCTCTCCTGCGTTGACAGTGAGATCTATGAGATTCTGCACGTTCTCTTTTCTACTTTTGTGTTCAGGGTCCGTGGATTTAGATGATTCCGGGCTGAGGAAGTTTTCTCCCTTTTGGTTTCTGGTTCCCCACTCTTAACTTTCTTTTTCTCTTTTGTATGTAAATTTTTATTGCAAAATATCCCACAAATACCTTTTGGAAGCTATAGAAACAGAAGTTATTCAAAAATAAATTCCTCCTGACAAAATCAAGACTGCAATTCAGATCTTCTATCTCCCAATGCAAATTTCAGTCCATTCTGTCACAATTGGAAAAGAATTCACATCTCTGATAACTTTTCCCCAATAGAGAAAAAGGTTTGCAATGTTTGTGCAAAGGAGAGATAATGGAATAAAAGAGTTATGTACTTCTCTTCCTAGCTTTGGCTCAAATTTTAAAATTTAACAATTGTCCATCTCAAACATAAAGAAATGAAAGAAAGGGAAAATAAAAGAAAATGAAAAAAAAATTCTTCTTTTTGTTTGCTTTAGAAATTGAGAAGTATATTATTTTATTGGTGCTCAGAGCTGTACACAGTCCTGTTGGAAATGTCTATAAATTCACAGTCAAGTTCAGAGCAGACATGAGTATCCTTTTGAATACTGACTATAACCACAAAGACCAATGGAATAGAAGTATTTTAAATCACACTTTTCTTCTGTAACAAAAGTATTTTGGTCTCTTAATTCCTGAATCCATTAGCGCCCTTTGAGTGTCACCCACTCGGGCACCGCTGGGCATCAGGCTGCCTCCTCAGCGCGGAGGCCTGAGACTTCCGCACAAAGGAGCTCTCAGAGCTCTCAATGTTTCTCATCTGGTGTCACCGAATCACAGGGCTGCTCTTTCACTGAAGTGCTGACGGGAAGAAGGGTTATCACAGCAGCCCTGGCCAGCGCCTCACAGCTGCCCATGCTCTTTGTAATGTCCTCTGAAAAGAATATATTCAGAGTGTCTAAAGTTGGGTCAGGCTGTCAGTCACAGAGAGGACTGCCCTTGAGAACTTGAGATTGACTTTTGTGAAATCCAGCGGGAATCACGGTTGATGGTATGCTTTAATGTAACTATTCATGTGCCAGGAATAGACATTTCAGGGAGAAACAGGGAATTATTCTTAAGCATGCCTGATGGGAAGAACTCGGAGCCTGGAAATTACACGCGTGGCCTGTTATGTTAGATTTCTCTCTGTTACATACCATCTTTCTTTTATTATCATTCTTGTCATTTCAGACACAAGCAAATAGTATTAGTTATTATTATTTATCCTTTAGAAATCACTTTGCAGACTGCATAAGGGTAAATACTCCAGGGTCAGACTGACTGCATTGAAATCCTGGTTTTGTAATATAACTCCTGGACTATTCTGGGCAATTTACATAAACTGGCTTTACCTAATTCTTTATCTGTAAAAGGGGGGTAATAATAGTGCCTACTTTCCTTGGAAGAATCACAACCAGGGGCAAAAATATATATAAAAAATAGTTCCTACTGTGCAGGATTGTTGGAGTTAATATTTGTAAATTTCCCAGAATTCTTCCTGGCATAGAGTCAGCATTTATTAGTTATTATTTTATTTACAAAAAGTTTCCCTATTTACTCAGGTGACAAACTCGTTGTCTATTACAAAGGCATTCTCTCATTGCGTACATAAAACTGTAAAACATTTCTATCCGTATTCTGTAGTCAACCTTGAACATCTCATTTAACAAATGTTTAAACATTTAAAAAATGTAGACTTAGTGTCCTGTTTACAAAAGCTAGTCTTTTGGAAGTGAGTGTAAAGTTGGTGTAGCGTAGAAACCACATTGGATTCTTTAGAGATGAGCACGGTGGTCATTATGGTCAGTGTATAATTAGCATTTAAGTGTAGCCTAACATTTTAAAAGTTAATGTTACATACATTAGGGAATTATGTCAGCAAATAGAAGATGAGAAAGAAAGACTGGAAAAGGCATTTCATCTCTATAAGAAAGTTTGGACTGATTGCTGTGATTCACAACTACATTTGACAGCCAGGCTGCGGGGTGGAGGGTTTTGTGGCTTCTGGGGTAACACAGTGCTTGAGCTAGATCGTGATGCCCTCAACTGGAACCCAAGGAAATAAATCACTTCTTTGAGGTAAGTGTATAGGAACATTAACTGTCAAGTAGCCCAATCTCTATGGCTTCTATTGAGAACAGTTGTACCAGCAAGTATAATGTGCAAAAGTACATGATATATTTATGCACATATACATAAGAGCCTAGTGCACACTGTATTTCCAGATGTCTACATTTTGAATTCTTGTTATCACAACAATACTTGTGTCTGTGGTATTTCAAAGTTCTAAATACAGAGGGGAAAACTAGCCATTTTAAAATGAGAACATTAGATTGCCCCTGTTTAGCTTATGATAGCTTTACAATTATACCACATATGTAGGCTTGCAATAGAGATTGGTGCATTCTATTTTCTCTTCTCTATACTGTTGCTTTTCTTTGTGAGCTGGTAGTGGGCAGAGGTGAACTGTGTGGTCTAATAAGGACTCTATACTTCTAGTTGGTACATATTTTTTTTTTTATCCTGCAACCCAGGTACCTATAAGTATTGAGTGATGTGAGTCTTCCAGTTTACTAAACAGGTAGTAAACTGTGAATACTAAGAAATTTGGAGTCTTCTATAATTCTATACACATTTTAAGATTGTTTTTTATAGTGTTTGGAAGAATGCCATTCACAGAGATTGCATTGAATTTGTAGATCACTTTGGGTAACATGGAGATTTTAATAATATTAATTTTTACAATCCATGAACAAGAGAAATCTTTCCACCTATTTGTGTCCTTTTAAAATTTCTTTCATAGGCATTTTATAGTTTTTATTGTGTAGATTCTTTTACCTCCTTGGTTAAGTTCATCCTGGAGTAATTTTTTTTTTTCTTTTTTGTTCTTGTTAATCAAATGACTTTCTTGATTTCATTTTTTAGATAGTTTGGTATCAACATATAGATATGCTACTGAGTTTTGCATGTTTATTGTATATCCTGCAACTTTACTACATTTTTTATTGGCCATAACATTTTTGGTGGATTTTTTAGGGTTTTCTCTCTATGTATGTATAATCATGTCACTTCAAACCGGGACAGTTTGACTTCCTCCTTTCCAATGTAAATGCTCTGTACTTGTTTCTTTTGCCTGATTTCTCTAGAATTTCCATTACTTGGATAATATTGAGACCTAAGACAGAATGAAATAATGGATGAACATGGAAGACATTGTGTTAAGTGAGATAAGCCGGGCTCAGAAAGACAGACATTGTGTTATATCACTCATATGTGGAATCTAAAGACCTGATTTAAAAGAAGTAGAGAGTATGTAGGTGTTACCAGGAAAGGAGATAGGGGAAGATGGAAGTAGTTCGTCAGTGGATACTAAGTTCAAGTTAGAAAAGAAGAATAAGTTCTGGTGTTCTATTATACAGTGGAATCGCTATAGCTAAGAATTATTTATTGAATATTTCAAGATAGATAAAAGAGAGGATTTTGAATGTTATCATCACAAAGAAATGATTAATGTTTAAAGTGATGGATATTCTAATTATGCTGATTTGGTCACTGCACAACATATACATATATAGAAATATCACTGTATTCCCCATAAGTATATGCAATTGCTATGTCAATTATAAATTAAAGAAACATTAAAAAACTAAGATATTTGGGATTTATAGTATGGTATATCATATTAGCCAATGAATTGTAAGATTCTAGTCATGCGAACCTTATACAGCTATTAAGCTAAAATGAATCATATGTTCCTACATTAAAATGATCTTAGAAATAATCACATATACCTTAAGGGCTTTACAATCATAGACATGCAGAATAAATGAGTCTTCTGTGAACTCCTATTTTTAAGGTCGCCATTGATTTAGCACGTGAGGAAAAGGCAGGACCTGGTTATTGCTGAGTCAGTTAGAGCCTTTGTTTTTAGATGTCATGCGAGTGGGGCTCTATTTGCCATCAGACAGGCTGACCTGAGGCCGATTATTTTACATTAGGAGTTCACCAGCACTGGAGGGCCAGTGCAAAACATAAAATGTAGATTGAGTTCTTCATGATTTAGGGAAATCACAGAATATGATGATTCAGTGACCATCACACAGTATTTGAAATGAGTACAATGACTGGTCAGTAGTCTGTTTCAGGGGCAAATGAGTGACATTACATCTCCACTTTACCTTTCATGTATTGTGGCCAAACTGAAAGTCTTAATGACAAATGACAATTTACACCAGGAGAACTGAGGACATTTAGAGAAGTAGATGAGTGGATGACGGTGTCCATTCCTGAATAGCAACACAGAGATCTTCCTGTGGACAGAGAATGACAGGGGAAGTTGACCCAAACAAAGTGTAAGTGGGTTCCAGAGGGCAGAGTCCCAACAGAGGGGTTTAATGTGAAGACATCAACTGTAAGTTCAGTTTACAGAAAGCAGAGATCTTGGCTGACCTGTGTGCTGCGTGACTTAACATCACATTCCCTGAAGGAAGATGGGAGCTTTGGTTTGATTCATTCTATCCAAAGAGGAAAATGTGTTAGTGTTTAGGTCTTATGAGTGCTTCAGGAGCCGGTGATGCTCAAACTAGAAGCTGCAGTAGAGAGAAAAAGGAATTGTTGGGCGTCTCCAAATAGGAATTCTCCCTTTTCTAAAGAAGATATCAGAAAATTCTGAAAAAGGAGATTCATTTCCATGTTCCAAGACTCTAAAGAATGAATACTAGATTTTCAAAAGGCAAATCTTGACTATACAATTACAGGTGATCCTAATAAAGATCAAAAAGTAAACATTTCTGTGGGAATATGAGTAGGCCTTTAATGGTCAACCCTGTGAAAGGAGAAGTACATAAAAATATCAAAGATGGGTGGTGCCTGTGGCTCAAAGGAGTAGGGCACCAGCCCCATATACCGGAGGTGGCGGGTTCAAACCCAGCCCTGACCAAAAACTGCAAAAAAAAAAAAAAAAATCAAAAAAAGGTGCATAACTAAGCAAGGATTAAACAAAAAGATGAATTAACATGTAAGAACAATGACAGACAGGCAAAAACCTAGAATGGGTTTTTTTATTAAACGTTTAAAAATTTAAGAAGTGTTTTTGCAAAGATAGTAAGAATAAGACTGAGAAGAAAGATGTGATAGACTCTGTCCCGGGGCAGATTGAGTGAGATGTTATAAGATGGCAAAGGGAAAGCAAGAACTGTCTACTCATTCATCTCCTGTTTTATCTAAGTAAGAGAAGGAACTTTGAATTGGAGAAAGACACTCTTCATCATTCAGATAGGGGATTAAACATTAAAAACTGCTTGGTGTTTAAGTAAGTCAAATCTCAGAAGAATTGTTACCTCTTTTTTTTTTTTATATTTATATAGTTTATTATGTAGTGTACTAACCTTTTATTTTTCCACTTTTGTTTCTACCCATTTATCTCCAATCTCTATTCCTTTGGATCTGAGTTGCCATGTAGTGTCATTTTCTTGCTATAAAACAGCTTTGTTCCCATATGTTTCATTTGTGCTTTCAGTGTCAGTATATTTTTATGTGTAATAGACTCAACAATACCTCGTTACAAAAGTTTTGAGACAGACTGTGTTACTGTATCATGGTTCATTATTTCACTTCTAAGAAACACAGTCAACAGCGTCCTTTCTGACTTGCCCATGCAAGTTTTAATCTCCTCAGCTTATTGGTGCTGGTGGGGGACTTTGTTTGTTTCTTTCTGTGTGGATTTTATCTTTCTTTTTTTTTTTTTTAAATTAATTTATTTATTTTTAATTAATTAATTTATTTATTTATTGTGGAGAAGGGGCGGGGAAAGAAGGGGTGCGTGACAGGGTTGGGCCAGTGGCCTGGTACCACATTGGCTGTATCTAGGTAGAGGCAGTTTCAGGCCGGGTCTTGCTGAGTCGTTGCTACGCAGAAGTAGCTCGATGGATCTACTTCTAGTCAGGCTTGGGAGGTTGCACTAGGCCTCAGGCACATGGCAGGGCCCAACAATTCCCTCTTTTGTTTTTTGTATGGCGGAAAAACATAGCCCCTGTCTTAGGTTGCCTGCTCTTGCAGTTTCAGTCTTACC
>CAUYPK010117710.1:0-26178 GCA_963574355.1 Loris lydekkerianus
AACCTCAAATTGCCAAGACATTACTCAGAAATAAGAACAAATCAGGAGGTATACATTACCTGACTTCAGGCTATACTATAAATCTATAGTGATCAAAACAGCATGGTACTGGCACAAAAACAGAGAGGTAGATTTATGGAATACAATAGAGAACCAAGAGATGAACCCAGCTACTTATCATCATTTGATCTCTGATAAGCCTATCAAAAACATTCAGTGGGAAAAAAAACCCTATTTAACAAACGGTGCTGGGTGAACTGGCTGATGACCCATAGAAGACTGAAACTGGACCCCCACCTTTCATGATTAACAAAAATTGATTCTCACTGGATATAAGATTTAAACTTAAGACATGAAACTATAAAAATACTAGAAGAAGAGTGCAAGGAAAATACTTGAAGAAATTGGCCTGGGAGAGTATTTTGTGAGGAGGACCCCCCCGGGCAATTGAAGCAACACCAAAAATATATTACTGGGATGTGATCAAAAAGAAAAAAAAAAGCTTCTGCACAGCCAAGAACACAGTACATAAAGCAAGCAGACAGCCCTCAGAATGGGAGAAGATATTTGCAGGTTATGCTTCCAACAAAGGTCTGATAACTAGAATCCACAGAGAATTCAAACTAATCAATAAGAAAAGAACAAATAACCCCATTTCTATGTGGGCAAGAGCCTTGAATAGAAACTTCTCTGAAGAAGACAGGTGCATGGCCTACAATCACATGAAAAAATGCTCATCATCTTTAATCATCAGAGAAATGCAAATCAAAACTACATTGAGATATCATCTAACTCCAGTAAGATTAGCCCACACCACAAAATTCCAAAACTACAGATGCTGGCATGGATGAGGAGAGAAGGGAACACTTCTATACTGCTGGTGGGAATGCAAGCTAATATGACCTTTTTTGGAAAGAAGTTTGGAGAATACTCAGGGAATTAAAAGTAGACCTACCATTTGATCTTTCTAGGTATATACCCAGATGATCAAAAATCATTTTGCAACAAAGACATTTGCACCAGAATGTTTACTGAGTCCAATTCTTAACTGCCAAGACATGGCAACAGCCCGAGTGCCCATCAGCCCATGAATGGATTAACAAATTGTGGTATATGTATACCATGAAATACTATGCAGCCATAAAAAGATGGAGACTTCACATCTTTTATGTTTACCCGGATGGAGCTGGAAAATATTCTTCTTAGTAAAGTATCTCAAGAATGGGGGGGGGGGGGGAAGTATCCAATGTATTCAATATTACTATAAAATAGGGCTGGCACCTGTAGCTCAGCAGATAAGGCACCAGCCACATACACCACAGCCGGCAGGTTTGAATCCAGCTCTGGCCTGCCAAACAATGACAACTACAACCAAAAAATAGCCAGCACTGTAGTGGTCCCAAGAGTTTGAGGTTGCTGTGAGCTGTAATGCCACAGCATTCTACCGAAGACGACATAGAGAGACTGTCTCAAAAAATATGTATATAACTATGAGATCAATATATAATCACCTACACAGTCATACGAATGGTAAAACATAACTATAATACAAAAAGTAGAAGGGAAGACAGGAGGGAGGATATCTAGGGAGACCTGACCTAATGTGCATGATGCAATGGTACATTTCAAAACTATTAAGAAAAGAGTATAATTGTCTTACCACAACAAATAAGCAAGGTGATAGATGTGGTAAGCAGTCCAATGTAAGCATTTCACATTGTATATCAAATCAGTACACTGAACCCCATAAATGCATCAGTGTACAGTTATGATTTAATAAAAAAGGGAAAAAAGTTACAAGCTTCTATTAACCATTTGCACAAAGTAGATGGAAATGAAAAATTATTAACTATAAAGACCTTAAAATATGGTGGCACCTGTGGCTCAGTTGAGTAGGGGACCCACCCCATATACTTAGGGTGGCAGGTTTGAAGCTGGCCCCAGCCAAACTGCAACAAAAAAATAGCCGGGTGTTGTGGCAGGTGCCTATAATTCCAGCTACTCAGGATGCTGAGGCAGGAGAATCACCTAAGGCCAGGAGTTGGAGATTGCTGTAAGCTGTGATGCCATAGCACTCTACTGAGGGGGATAAAGGGAGATTCTGTCTCAAAAAAAAAGAAGAAGAAAAAAAACAGACCTTAAAATATGTCAAGCAATATACATCAGTAAGGCCTTAATGTGACAACTCCTCTTTTCTTTCAACAATGTAATGGTGATGTTCACTATATGCATGTCTGCTGGGGTAGGATGAATCCTAGCACTTTGGGAGGCTGAGGTGGGAGTACTGCTTGAGGTGAAAAAAGAAGGATGAATAACAAGTCACTGAAGTATTATGTACAGACTCCTGTAACTTATAATGCTATTTTCAAAATCAGTCCATGAAGACAGTGTTTACCATCTTTTAAGTTTAATGGCATAGCAGGTTCCTGAATATACAGTGGGACTCTAAAACAATTGCAGGGTAAAATTCCTAGCACACCATTTTCCCCCACTTATGGAAAGAATAGTTTTGTTCCTTCTTACCTGTTGGACTTTGTGAATTCTCGTAACAAGTTCATCTGCAGAAATACTTCCTGCTATTACTTCCAATGGTATTCCACTGTCTCCAATAAAGAAACTGGATGGAACACATACTACAGGATCTGTACAGTTTAATTAAGTCTAATAATTAACATGAAACAAAGGATAATATTATGAAACTACTGATAACAAAGCAAATTATCTTTGTGAGTTTTACAATATAATCTGTTCACATGTTAAAAAAAATAATTTCAAGGGGTGGCGCCTGTGGCTCAGAGGGGTAGGGCGCCAGCCCCATATGCCAGGGGTGGCAGGTTCAAACCCAGCCCCAGCCAAACACAGCAAAAAAAAAAAATTTCAACTACCATATCATATATGTAGTGCATTTGATTAGTAAAATGATTTACTTGTATAGGATATTTAGGTGAAGACCATCTACTACATTCTTCTCTATCCTAAGTTTCTCTTATATCAATCATGCTACCAAGCTGACTCCTGCCAGATTCCAACCAACCAGTTACATAATGCTTTTCAAATACTCATATTTAAAAAACTCCCTATTCTCCCATTAGCTACAATGTATTACCTCAAAGGCCACTTAGTAATATGAGGTTTCCATAAATTAGAATGCATGATTTCCTAAATAAAAGTTTCTAAATTTATTTAATTAACCAAAATAAAGCTAAATACATAAGTAAATGTAAACACACAAAAGCAATTCTTCATTGAAAGGATACAAATTTGTGAAAACTGTAGGCAGGCTTCACTATAAAACAAAATAAAAAAGAAAATCACTACTGTTTTCCAAATACTAAGTTTTTATAAAATTTATCATATCAATCACAAGTGTTTTTCTGAAATTATCATTTTCTTTCATAAAAATCAGATAGGGGGAGAAAAGTGCAATTCTTATTTCACAAAACTTTAGTTTATTTTATCATTTTCAGATTAAAAAATGACTTGCTCTTAAAACTCAAGAGCGAGCTGGTGCCTGTTGCTTTTCCCACAGCAAGTAACTTACACTTGTAATGATGCATAATAATAAAAGATTAAAAACTGGCCAGGTGTAGTGGCTCAGGCCTACAATCCTAGCACTTTGGGAGGCTCACTTGAGTCCAGGAGTTTGAGGACAGCCTGGGCAACACTGTGAAACTCTGTCTCCACAAAATTTTTTTAAAAATTAGCTGGCACTACAGGAGGTTGAGGCTGGAGGATCATTTAAGCCCAGAAGTTTTAGATTGGTGTGAGCTATGATGATGCCACTATACTCTAGCCCAGGCAACAGAGCAAGATCCTGTCTTAAAAATAAGAACAAAACGAAAGGATTCAAACAATCTAAATATCCACCAATAAAAATTGAAACATTATGCAATCATAACAAGAAAAAAGGTACAAGCCAGGCATGGTAGCACTCTGGGAGGCCGAGGCAGGTGGATTACTTGAGCTCACAGGTTCAAGATCAGCCTGAGCCAGAGCAAGACCCCGCCTCTAAAAAATAGCTGGGCGGATGCCTATAGTCCCAGCTATTTAGAAGGCTGAGACAAGAGGATCACTTGAGCCCAAGAGTTTCAGGTTGCTGTAAGCTATGATGCCATAGCACTCTACCCAAGGGCAACAAAGAGAGACTTTGTCTCAAAAAAAAAAAAAAAATGGAAGGGAAGGGAAGGGAAGGGAGGGGAGGGGAAGGGAGGGGAGGGGAGTGAAGGGGGAGTGAAGGGGAGGGAAGGGAAGGGAAGGGAAGGGAAGGGAAGGGAAGGGAAGGGAAGGGAAGGGAAGGGAAGGGAAGGGAAGGGAAAAGTGGTACCACTGTACAGGCACCAAGCCCTAAAAGTACACTTGATTCTATTAACACACAGTCTATAATGAAACAATCATCAAACATCACAGTATACACAGATATCCCTGCATCTAATAGTAATCTCTTTTTATAAATCAGTCTGCATATAACCTCAAGAATTCTGAAATTCATGTGTCTTTTGCAGTCCCAACAACTCCCTATATTCTTCCTGCCATTACTGACTCTAAAGGGGGTTCTAGAAAATAATGGACTATATAAAATTATATGACATACTTAAGTTGACTGATTCTGTTGTTAGCTCAACATATAGTTCAGTAACTGCTGCAGTGAAGCAAGCTATACAATAATCTGCTTTATGGACATATTTATTAATAAGGACAATTTTAAAATAAGGACATTTACAAACTTATAGGTAAACTTTTGAGATTTAATCCTAACAGTGATTTTCAAACACATTATCTATTCTGATATTAATAGTATCAAAAGAACAGGAATATTACTTTGCAATTGGCAATGAATTAAAGTTTGCAGGCATTGATCATCAATGGCTGCTAACATCATTAAAGAGAGACAACAGGGTATTTATACATGTAGTAAATACAGGACTATTTATGAAGTAGTCCTGAAGGAAGAAAGAAAAAGTTAAACCTGAATCCATCTATTAATTTACAGTAAATAAATAGAGGAATAATAAATGAGGAATAATAAATTAATTTACAGTAAATAATAAGAGGAATAAACTAAATGACATTAACAGGTTGCAATCAATAAAATCCAGACTATAGGAAAGTACAAAAAAATGTGCAGAACAAATGACCCAGTTTCCTTAAAAAAATAAATTATATGGCTCAGCGCCTGTAGCACAGTGGTTACGGTGCCAGCCACATACACTAAGGGAGCCGGGTTCAAACCTGGCCCAGGCCAGCTAAGCAACAATGACAACTGCAACAAAAAATAGCCAGGAGTTGTGGTGGGTGCCTATAGTCCCAGCTACTTGGGAGACTGAGGCAAGAGAATCGCTTAAGCCCAAGAGTTTGAGGTTGCTGTGAGCTATGACGTCACAGCACTCCACCAAAGGTGACATAGAGAGACTCTGTCTCAAACAAAAAAAAAAAAAAAAAAGGAAAAAGAAAATAATAATAAATTGTAGGCTCGGCTCACATAGCACAGTGGTTATGGTGCTGGCCACATGCACCAAGACTGGCGGGTTTGAACCCGGCGTGGGACAGCTAAACAACAATGACAACTGTAACAAAACAGCCAGGTGGTGTGGCGGGCACCTGTAGTCCCAGCTACTTACGAGGCTGAGGCAAGAGAATCGCTTAAGCCCAGGAGTTTGAGGTTGCTGTGAGCTGTGATGCCACAGAACTTTAATAAGGGTGACATAGACTCCTTCTCAAAAATAAATTGTAAATTCAGAAGGAACAATTTCTAACCAAAAAATAAATTACAGAAAGAAAGATAAAAGGGAAGCCTAAGAGATTTGACAGAGATCAACACATCACAATGTGAGGACCTTGAATGATAACTAAATCAAAGTAACTGCTACAAATTAAATTAATAAAACTATGACTTTAAGCAAATGCAGAGGCTTGCACTTGTAATCCTAGCAATCTGAGAGGGGGAGGATTGCCTGAGTTCAAGATTTTGAGACCAATTTGAACAAGACCCTGTCTCTACCAAAAATAGAAAAATTAGTGGGAGGCTGTGGTGGGCACCTACTAAATACAAGCTACTTGGGAGGCTGAAGCATGAGTATCACTTGAGCACAGGAGTTTGAGGTTTCGTGAGCTGGGCTAACATCATGACACTCTAGTCTAGGACTCTGTCTCCAAAAAAAAAGAAAAACAAAACAAAAAAGGAAAGAAAAAGCAAAAAGTTAAAGAAAGAAAAGAATGATTTGTTTATGAACTATTATAGTTATGTTAAAATTAAGAATCCAGGGCTCGGCACCTATGGCTCAAGGGGCTAGGGCGCCAGCCGCATACATATACCTGAGCTGGCAGGTTTGAATCCAGCCCTAACCCGCCAAACAATGATGGTTGCAACCAAAAAATAGCTGGGCATTGTGGTGGGCACCTGTGATCCCAGCTACTTGGGAGGCTGAGGCAAGAAAATCGCTTAAGCCCAGGAGTTGGAGGTTGCTGTGAGCTGTGATGCCACAGCACCCTACCCAGGGCAACAGCTTGAGGCTCTGTATCAAAAAAAAAAAAAAAAAAAAAAAAAATTAAGAATCCAGGCTGGGTGCCCGTAGCTCAGAGAGTAGGGCGCCAGCCACATACACTGAGGCTGGTGGGTTCGAGCCCGGCCCGGCCTAGGCCAGCTAAACAACAACAACTGCAACAAAAAATAGCTGGATGTTGTGGTGGGAACCTATAGTCCCAGCTACTCAGGAGCTGAGGCAAGAGAATCGCTTGAGTCCAACAGTTTGAGGTTGCTGTGAGCTGTTACGCCACAGTACTCTACCAGGGCAACATAGTGAGACTTTGTCTCAAAAAAAAAAAAAAAAAAAAAGAATCTTGCCCAGGGCTGGGTGCAGTGCCTCATGCCTATAATCATACCACTCTGTGAGAGGCCAAGGCAAGTGGAAACTCTGAGCTCAGGTATTCAAGACCAGCCTGAACAAGAGAAAGACCCTGTCTCTACCAAAGAAAGAAAAAATTAGCCAGGCGTTGTGGTAGCTGTCTATCATCCCAGCTACTCGGAAGGCTGAGGCAAGAGGAGCTCTTGAGTTCAGGAGGTTGGTGTGAGCTATCATGACACCATGGCACTCTACCAGGGACACCAAATAAAACTGTCTCCAAAAAAAAAATCATGGTGGGAGGGGACATGTGGCTGGCTCAGAGCTGTTAATCCTAGCACACTGGGAGCCAGAGGCAAGAGGACTGCTTGAGCTCAGGAGTTTGAGACCAACCTGAGCAAGAATAAGACCCTGTCTCAACTAAAAAAAAAAAAACTGAGCCAGGTGTTGTGGTAGACACCTGTAGCCCCAGGTACTAGGAAGGCTGAACCTGGAAGACCACTTGAACCTAGGAGTTTGAGGTTGCTCTGAGTTAGGCTGAGCCCATGGAGCTTTAGCCTGGGGGAAGAGAGTATGACTCTGTCTCTGAAAAAGAAAAATTAAGAATCCTTATGTTGGCTGGGCACAGTGGCTCACACCTGTAATCCTAGCACTCTCGAAGACTGAGGCAGGTGGATTGCTTGACCTCAGGAATTCAAGACCAGCCTGAGCAAGGGTGAGACCCCATCCGTATAAAAAAATAGAAAAATTGGCAGCACCTGTGGCTCAGTGAGTAGGGTGCTGGCCCCCCTATACTAAGGGTGGCGGGTTCAAACCCGGACCCAGCCAAAAATAGAAAGAAAAAAAAAAAGAATCCTTATCTTTCAGAGACATACTAGAATGTTATAGATGAAATGATATGATGACTATGATTTGTTTCAAAATTATAAGGGATAAATGGAAATGGGTAGGAGTATAGATAGAACAAGACTGACCATGAATTAATAATTATCAAAGCTAGCTGACAAGTACTTGGGGCTCACTGTACTATTCATGTTACTTCCTTACATGTTTAAATTTCCTATAATAACAGTTTTTGTCAAAAAGTAGGGAGAAATGGAGAAACAAATATAATAGTCATGGCTATCAGGCACTATGCAGAAACTGTAAAAGTCCTTAATTCCTATTGAATTAAATGGTTCTCTTCCTAAAACTAGGTTTCAAAAAAGTGAGCAAAGTTTCAGAGATATTCAGTGTATAATTTCACAGAAGCTGAGGATCATAGTTCTTTCTGCATTCCTAGTACATCACATAGCTGCTTGGTAGACTAGACATGATAAATTTGGAAAATTTGCAAAAAGGCAGTCAGAATTTAAGTTGCTAATATCCTTAGATAGCAAAAAATATTACATCAACATTTTTATAGCTCAATAGTATCTATCACCATAAATCACAACCAAAGGCTATAATTATAAAGACATAATGAAATATTAAAATATATACAAACCTTTTGGTATCAATTTTAATAGCAACAAAACTGTTTGAAGATGCTTCTGTCACTTTCTCATCTTCCCAACTTGCAGCCATCTGTGTAGACTGCTCATCATCACCTGTAAAACATTTCAAGGATTTTTATAACATAAGGCCAGGATCTGCTGATTACAAATTCATTTCCCTAGAAAACCAGAACTTCAAATAAAATCTTACAAATATTAGTTTCTACTAAATTTGACAGCTGAATTTACCATAAAGTGAAGCGTTGACAATGAAAACCATGGTATATGCTGTTTAGATGACAAAAGATACTTCCTAAAACAATGTAAATAGCATCACAATAAATAAGCTGTCATGAACAAAAATGTACTGTGCCTACTTTGTATTTCGTACATATGATTTTAGAAAACAAAAGTATAGGCTTGGCGCTCACAGCTCAGCAGCTAGGGCGCTAGCCACATACACTGAAGCTGGCAGGTTCAAATCTAGCCCAGGTCCGCCAAACAACAAGGAAGCTGTGAGCTGTGGTGTCATAGCACTCTACTCAGGGCAACAGCTTGAGACTGTCTCAAAAAAATAAATGAAATAAAATAATTATAAAAAAAAAAGAAAAAGAAAAAAAAAAAAAAGAGGGCTCAGCGCGCCTGTGGCTCAAGCAGCTAAGGCGCCAGCCACATACACCTGAGCTGGCGGGTTTGAATCCAGCCCGGGACACCAAACAACAATGAAAGCTGCAACCAAAAAATAGCCAGGCATTGTGGCAGGCGCCTGTGGTCCCAACTACTTGGGAGGTGGAAGCAAGAGAATTGCATGAGCCTAGGAGTTGGAGGTTGCTGTGAGCTGTGATGTCACAGCATTCTATCCAGGGCAACAGCTTGAGGCTCTGTCTCAAAAAAAAAAAAAAGAAAGAAAGAAAAGAAAACTAAAGTATAATACCCTTCCTTTATGTAGAACCTTTTTGAGCTCAACTCTCCATATCACAGCATTTATCTCCAAAATTCCTGTAAGGCAGACAGGCAGGTATAATTCTGTCTGCAGTTTCGGACTTGCCCTTTATTATCCTATATAGGTATGCTGATTGTAAAGTTATACTGATCCAAAACTATGGTAACAGAATTCAGCACAGTGGTGACCTTGATGGAAAAGGGAGATACTAGTGAATAGAACAGACGATGAAGGAGCCTTCTGCAGTGCTGAAAACGTTCTGCATGTATCTTGATCTGGATGACATACATAGGTATATTCGTATATAAAAATTTATCAAGCTGTTCACTTAATATGTTATACCAAAGCAAAAAATGTTTTAAAAATTGTACCTATCAAGAAATTATTTCAAGTTTAGACCCATAATGTCTAGACTTTGTCATAACCACTTATTGGTGGACAGAGAGAAACTTACCCGAGTAAGTCATTAAAAAGTATTTCTAGGCTTGGCGCCCATAGCACAGTGGTTACAGCACCACTGTTGGCGTAACCTGGTAGCAGGTTTGAACATGGCCTGGGCCAACTAAACAACTGCAACGAAAAAATAGCCGGGCGTTGTGGAGGGCACCTGTAGTCCCAGCTACTTGGGAGGCAAGAGAATCACTTAAGCCCAAAAGTTTGAGGTTGCTGTGAGCTGTGACGCCAAAGCACTCTACCGACAGCAACATGGTGAGTCTGTCTCTCTCTCTCTCTCTCTCTCTCTCTCTCTCTCTCTCTCTCTATATATATATATATATATATATATATTTCTAAAGTTATCAGAGCTAAGTGCTCTCTCAAAGGTGAGCAATCTTCGCCAATTCACACATTTTTAAAAAATGTTTAAAGATAGAGGCATCATCACACTATCCAGCTTCAAAACTTACTACAAATCTAGTACTACAGCATTGTTTTAGCATAAGAACAGACACATAGGCCAATGGAACAGAACAGAAAACCCAGATATAAATCCACGCACTTACAACCAACACATCTTTGACAAAGGCACCAAGAATGGGGAAAGGACAGCCTTTTCAATGGTGCTGAGAAACCTGGATAACTACCGTATATACTCGAGTATAAGCCGAGTTTTTTCGGCACAAAATTTGTGCCGAGTTCGGGTTTTTCGGCACAAATTTTGTGCCAGAAAAAACTCGGCTTATACTCGAGTATATACGGTATATGTGGAAGAATAAAACTGGACTCCTATCTCTCACCATACACAAAAATCAAATCAAAATAGATTAAAGACTTAAATCTAAGACCTGAAACTATAAAAATACTAGAAGAAAACACTAGGAAAATATTCCAGGACATTACTTTAGGCAAAGATCTTTGGAGTAAGACTTCAAAGCAAAAATAGACAACTGGGATTACATCAAGCTAAAGGTTTGCGCACAGCAAAAGAAACAATTAACAAAGTCAGGCAGAGCACGTTGGCTCATGCCTATAATCCTACCATTCTCAGAGGACACTGAGGTGGGTAGACTGCTTGATCTCAGGAGTTCAAGATCAGCCTGAGTAAGAACAAGACCCCATTTCTTTAAAAAAAAAAAAAAAAAAAAAAAGGCCAGGCATTGTGTCAGGCATCTGTAGCCCCAACTAATCAGGAGGCTGAGGCAAGAGGATTGCTTAAGCCCAAGAGTTTGAGGTTGCTGTGAGCTATGACACCACAGCACTCTACCAAGGGCAACAAAGTTAGACTCTTGTCTTAAAAAAAAAATAATAATAATAATAATAACAAAACAGAAATCCTGTCATTTGCAATAACATGAATAGAACTGGTGGTCATTACATTACATGCCAAATACACAAAGTCAAATGTTCTCACTCACGTATGGGAGCTTTTAAGAGTGCTGGGATTACAGGTGTGAGTCACCATGACCAGTTACCTACTCTCTTGTAATATACTTTCTTCCAGGGTACGACCTCCCTCTCTAATTTAATCCACCCTTAACCTTTCCTACCTCAGTTACCTATTTATGGTTACTCCATCCCTTCAATTCTCAGGTCAAAAACTTTAGTTATCCTTTACTTCAACTGACTCAATTGTCAAAATATATCTAGAATATAACTAATTCTTTCCCCCCCCCCCCCCAGAGGGAGTTTCATTCTGTTGCCCTGGGTAGAGTGCCAGGGCATCACAGCTCAAACAACCTCAAACTCTTGGACTCAAGTAATCCTCTTGCCTCAGTTTTTTTCATTTTTAGTAGAGACAGGGTCTTACTCTTGCTCAGGCTGGTCTCAAACTCGTGAATTTAAGCAATCTGCCCACCTCAGCCTCCCAGAATGCTAGGATTACAGCCGTGAACCACCGAACTGGCATAAGAATGTACCTATTTCTTACCACTTCCACTGATACCACCCTAATCCAAGCTACCACTTCTCACCTAGATGCTTACAATAGCCTGCTAACTAGTATTCCTGCTAAGTTTATTCTTAAGACAGCAACTGTCTTTAAAACGAAAGGATCACATCAACCCTCTGCTCCAAATCATTCAATGATAGCTCCCCATTTTCCTCAAAGTAAAAGGCAGTCCTTCTTTACAAAGGACCACAATATTCCACAAGTCAGACCTCCACTTACCTCTATGACAGTGGTTCAACCTATGGGTCACGAGCCACAGGAACTATATTAAAGAGCTGCAGCATTAGGGAGGTTGAGAACCACCTGCTTTATGATCTCATCCCCATTTACTTTCTTACTATTCCTTTCCTTTCTATTCCTCAACTATGAAAGACACTCCAGTTTTAAGATCTTAGTACTAGTTACCTTTGCCTGGAACAGCCTCCTCCTGCCCCAAAATAAACATGGTTAGCCTTTAATTCTCTTAAATCTTTACTCAAAAATCACCTTCTCAATAAACCCTAATTAACCACCCACTTCAAAATAACACCCTTTGGGCACTCCCAAAGGTGCTTTATCTCCTGTTCTTTATTCTGTATTATACTTACTACTTCTAATACACTGCGATTTTTTTCTTTGTTTTTTTGCTGTTTTTGGCCAGGGATGGGTTTGAACCCACCACCTCTGGCATATGGGGCTGGCACCCTATCCCTTTGAGCCACAGGCGTCCCACCTACACTGTGTTTTAATTATGTTTACTGTTCATTAACTGTATCCCCCAACTAAAACAAAGGTTCCATGAGGGCAAAGACTGTTTTCCACTTTCTTTACTGGTAAGACTGAAATTCCTGCAACAGAATTTCACATTTAGGCCAGGCATGGTGGCTCACTATAATCCTAGTGAGCACTCTTGAGAGGCTGAGATGGGTGGACTGCCTGAGCTATGACACCACAGCACTCTACTGAGGGCAACAAAGTTGAGACTGTCTCAAAAAATAAAATAAAATAAAATAAATATATTAATAGCTGGGCATTGTGGCAGGCACCCGTAGCCCCAGCTACTTGGGAGGCTGAGTCAAGAGAATTGCTTAAGCCCAAGGGTTTAAGGTTGCTGTGAGCTATGAGGCTAGGGCACTCTAGCACTCTACTGAAGGTAACCAAGTGAGACTCTGTCTAAAAAAAAAGAAGAATCTCACATCTAGGAGACACTCAGTAAGTACTCTGTGAAATGAACAGCTAAATGTCCAGTATGGTATCCTGGCACGTCTATAAAACTTAACCCCAGCTTGGCACCTGTAGCACAATGGTTATGGCACCAGTCACATACACAGAAGTTGGCGGGTTTGAACCCAACCCAGGCCAGCTAAAACAAAAGTGAAAACTGCAAGAAAAAATAGCTGGGCGCTGTGGTGGGTCTGTAGTCCTAGTTCCTTGAGAGGCAAGAGAATCACTTAAGCCCAAGAGTTTGAGGTTGCTGTGAGCTGTGACGCCACGGCACTCTACCAAGGGTGACATAGTGGAACTCTGTCTGGGAAAAAAAAAAAAAAAAACAACAACTCTGATGCTATATATCTGAATGTATTTTGTGTGAAATGAGATCCAGAAATACTAGAAAATAGAGGAGTTTGAGAAATGTGACCATGAAAAGTAAAGAGTTTGAGAACAGCCTGAGTATGAGCCAGAGCAAGACCTCATCTCTAAAAGTAGCAGGGCGCTGTGGCAGGTGCCTGTAGTCCCAGCTATTTGGGAGGCTGAGGCAAGAGAATCACTTGAGTCCCCAAGAGTTGTGGACACTTGTACAGTCAGCTCTTCCAATCTAAAACAATCTTTACTGCTCAAAACTTAAAGTCTATTGTGCTCTATATTGACCAAAAAAAAGCAGTAAATGATCCCTGTCATTAACAAATTTTAGCCTACCTAGCAACACCAGTGAACAGATACCTTTACCTGACTCCTTGTCAGATTAATCTACCTTCCTAAGAATAAAATCAATATTGTTTTCAGTTTCACTGCTTTCAATTTATACAGCTGCAATACTTTGAAAATCCTTGTTAAATTAAATTGTTGGTTGAGGTAGCAGCAATCTCCTCAGTCTTTTAACATCAACTCTATATTCTTTAATTCACCCATGAATATTTCACTAAATAAGGACAACTTGCCTAAAATGTTTCCCACTTGAATAGTTTTGTGAACCAAAGTGTACCCCCTAAGACTACTGCTTCCAGTTACAAAGATAGGTTTTAAACTTTTCATTGAGTTGTTCTATTATTGTGGAGGTCTCTGATCCAAGAAAACCATGAGTTCTGGCTATATTCTTCAAAGTTAGGAATAAAATTCTAAGCAATCTGTAAGTGTTGCAGTGTCCTATGTTCCTAGTTAGTCTTGGAGATTAACTGGCGAAAATTCTAGAAAAACTAACTGTATTTTGGAACAGGTCAAAGGACAGAAGAAATCCTTTATGAGACTGCTAAATCTTCCTGCAAACATTTAAGAGTCATTAATATTCTAAATACATGTAATACACACTCATCAGTAAAAATTAACTGAAGGTGTATACACAAAGTCCTTAAGTACAAGACCTATAACTTTATTAACTATTCAAATAATTTGCACTAGAATTTCCAAACATTTGTTAATAAAATCTAGTATTTATTCTTTCAAATTAACTGATTACCTCAAGAGAGACTCCTGGTTTCACGTCATACATCAAAGCAGTACCCTGAACCCCATAAATGCATTAATGTACAAAGCTATGATTCAATAAAAAATTAAAATAAATAATAAATAAATAAATAATAAAGTAGGGAAAAAAAGTGACTCCTGGGAATGTCTGGACACTATTGTAGGTTTTGTTCAAAACATGACTACCATAATCCTAAATTTCCTGATTTCTATGCCATTTTAAGTCACCAGTAAACAGCCTATAATTGTTCATTTATTTCCCCTCAAGAAACAAAAGGAAAAAGCTTTTTTTAAAGCTGCTAAAAAGTTGACCAAGATGTAAATCCTTTTTGTAACCCCAGTGCAAGTTACTTTATGACTGTAAGCCTAAATTCCTTGTCTATAAAATGGGGATGATAAAATTTGTCTACTAAGCAAAAGAATTAACTGAGATTTTAAGTGAAAAACAATTTAAACTGCCATAAACACTGGGTGCAGTGGCTTACACCTGTCATCCCGGCACTTGGGAAGCCAAGGCGAGTGGATTGCCTGAGCTCACAGGTTGGAGATCAGCCTGAGCCAGAGTGAGACCCCCTCTCTAACAACAGCCGTCATGGTGGGGACCTGTAGTCCCAGCTACTTGGGAGGTTGACGCAAGAGAATCACTTAAGCCCAAGAGTTTGAGGTTGTTGTGAGCTGTGATGCCACCACACTCTGTCAAGGGTGACAAAGTGAGACTGTCTCAAAAAAAAAAAAAAAGTAAATAATAAAATGCCATAAACGTATTACTGTACTCTTAGTAAGTAGTATCATTTAATTTTATTTATTTATTTATTTGAGACAGAGCCTCAAGCTGTGGCCCTGGGAGGAGTGCCATGGCATCACAGCTCCAAGCAACCTCAAACTCCTGGCTTAAGTGATTCTCTTGCCTCAGCCTCCCAAGTAGCTGGGACAATAGGCTTCGCCACAACACCAGGCTATTTTTTGGTTGCAGTTGTCATTGTTGTTTGGCAGGCCCGAGCTGGATTCAAACCCGCCAGCTCTGGTGTATGTAGCTGGTGCCTCAGCCGCTTGAGCTACTAGCGCCAAGCCTTCCCTTCATTTTTAACCCACTTTTTTCTTTACAGGATTACAGCAGTAATTTCTTTATGTAAAGTTAATACAACCCCAAAACAGCATAAGAGAATCTACTCCTCAAGCTCTTCTAAGAAACAGCACTGAACTAAAAATTCAGCATAAAAGAGCTTCAAGTTTAATGCTAAATGAAATTCACATTTCAGCCATTCATTCTACACTGTAGAACTATTAAAAGACGTGGAGGAATTATGATGAAACCATTATAAAACATAAATAGTTGGAGAAATACATATCAAATTAAGACTAGCCACAAACACAGATGTGATCCCTACAAGAATGAGCAAAACCACAAAGGCAGAAGGTTTACTGTAAATCTACAAGATTTCCGTAATAAAACAGGAGAACGTGGAGCAAAACAACTCACAGTAACAGTGAGTAAATGATTAGTACACATTCTCGAAGTATGTATACGTTAGGCTAGGAAAATAATAAAGCAAAGATCCAAGAACTGAACGTCTACTCCTTTTAAACTAATGGTTAAAAAAAAAAAAAAAAAAAAATCAGCTTGCAACACAGTAATTATTTCAAATTAGACTTCCTTCCAACACTGCCATTTAAAAAAGAAAAATGACAACAGTTTACGTTTCAGAAACTTCCTAACAGCAGTAACCGTAAACATCAGGTGGTTTCTCTTTGTTGCTTACCGATGACACAGCTTTCTTCCTGACAGCCCACAACTAATTACAAACCAAACTGCTTGCCCAGCGGACCGTTCCTACCCGCAACTAAACACCAGTAACTAAACGGGAGTTAAAGCATCTTGTAGAGCGGTGCTCTTGGAGACTAAAACGGGCGCCGGGGGGGTGGGGACCTGCCAGCCGGCCAACTCCCCAGGTGCACGGCTCGGAGGGGTCAAGTGGGACTGGGCCGCTATGGCCTGTTCGCCGCGTCCCCGCGCAGGGCAGTGTCGGCGGGGCTCAGAGTACCCCGGCTCAGAGTACCCATCGCCAGACGTCGCCTCCAGCCTGGTGACGGGAGAGGCGGGCCGTGGGGGCTGGGCTCGCTGTACCCCAAACAGACCCGAGAGGCGCTGAAAAGCCAAGGACAGGCAGCCCGGGCCTCTCGGTGCACTCAGGAAAGGCTGGGGACGCCTGGGACCAGAAGGATGTAGGCCTTGAGGGTCAGCATGACCTCTATAGGGGATTTGGCGGCGGGGTTGAAGATGTTTCCGGGGCCAAGAGATGCCCGCGTCTCAGGAAGGGTGGACGCTGAGGTATAGGAGACAGTAGAGATAGGCCGGAGGGGGTGTACTGGCCGCATCTCGGGCCTCTGCTCCCTTCACCTGCCACAAACACCACGAAGACCGCGCCGCTCCTCTTGGCCGTCGCGATGGCGGCCGGAATGGCTCCCTGGAACCACAGCATCGCTCCCCTCGGGCCTGGCGCTCGCTGAGTATGTAGTCGCCGCGGTCGCGGAGCTGGCCCCGCCTTCCGTCTTCGTCGGGCCCCGCAACCCGTGCTGGTCCGGCCCCCACCTCCGGCTCCGCACAAGCGCGCACGCCCGACAGTGGCCCCCTAGGACGCGCGCTAGAGCGCGCGCGAGAAACCTCACGTCATGTGACGCCACACGTCGCTGTCGGCTCAGCCCCCCGGTGCCTTCTCTCGGCCGCAAATCACTGCGTGCGCGCGCCCGCTGAGCCGCAAGGCCCGCTGTCCAGGAAGTGGAAGGAGGTAGTGGGAAGGATGACTAACCTCTACGATACGTCGGCGGCGCCTGCAATGAGGCATGACGGGCATTGTAGTCTTATTAGGTTCGTTCGCTTCCATATTGTGGAAAATTTAACTTGCTTCCCGAGGCACCGCAACAGGGGGCAGTAGCGAGAGCCACTGAGGTAGGAAGGGAAGCGTCACCTTCTGACCAGTCTCCACTTCACTGAGACCTTAAACGTGGAGGTAGTCGTCCCTGCGTGGAACCAAATGGGTCTTGCAGGAATTTACGCCAAAGCTTTGATTTCTATTGAATTTATCAGCCCAACTTTGTAGAAAAGACAGGATAAAAACTCAACAATCGTCTCTATAAATGACATTATAGCACGTGAGCCTGAAGGAGGTGTTGGAAAAATACAAACCTTCAGCAATTTCCTAGACACTAGCTAGAGATCATTCCAAAACCTCAAAACACTACTTATCCTATTGCTACGGCTACTTTATAAAGTAATACAAAAGCAGAGAATTTAGATGATTTATTTTCCAGCTACTTTCCATGGCAATCCAAAAGAGAATAGATAGATTTCATTTCCAATTTTATGAGTGAATGTCCTATAATCAAGATATGACACTTTGTAGTTGGTTGCCATTAAAATGAAAACCGATCCATGTTTAATACTTTCATGAAATTACATGGTCTCCAGTAACTATTAGCTAAAGGCTTGCATGGTTTATTTAAAATTATGTATGCTGGAGGAACCCATAGCTCAATGGGTAGGGGGCCGGTCACATACCAGGCTCAAACCAGCCCCAGCCTGCTAAAAGAACAATGACCAGTGCAACAAAAAACTAGCCTGGGCTCGGCGCCTGTGGCAAATCGACTAAGGCGCCAGTCACCTACACCTGAGCTAGCTGGTTCAAATCCAGCCTTGGCCCGCTAATCAACAATGACAGCTGCAACAACAACAACAAAAATAGCCGGAAGTTGTGGCAGGCGCCTGTAGTCGCAGCTGCTTGGGAGGAGGAGGCAAGAGAATCGCTTGAGCCCAAGAGTTAGAGGTTGCTGTGAGCTGTGATGCTACAGCATTCTACCCAGGGCGACAGCTTGAGGCTCTGTCTCAAAAAAAAAAAAAAAACAACTAGCCTGGCGGGCTTGTGGTGGGCACCTGTAGTCCCAGCTACTTGGGAGGCTGAGGCAAGAGAATAGCTTAAGCCCAAGAGTTAGAGGTTGCTGTGAGCTGTGACGCTTCAGCACTCTACCCAGGGTGACAGCTTGAGACTCTGTCTCAAAAAATAAAAAATGATATATGCTATTACATCATTAATTCTACATCAATTAAATTTCTCTTCCAACAGTGCAACTATTTGCCAGTCTTTGCAGAATAAAGGAGGTGATACATCTGAAAATAAACCCTTTCCTACAAATATTTTTTCTAAAAAATATTTGGAACTCTTTTTTAGGAAATACTGTATTCTCATTTTTGCAATTTTTGTACAAATTGCATTCTAATTTTTGTACTTTTTTTCCAATCAGGCATCTCATATAGTGTCATTATAAACTGAAACATAATGCTGATTATGGAGAGTTGCTTATGTAAGACACCATTCCTCTGGAAAAGTTAAGAGCCAATCTTTAACATCAACTTTAAATGATCTTCTTAAGGTTTGATCAACCTTAGAAATTCTTCCAGTAGAGCTATGTCTTTGATTATTCCTAATGTTAGAATTAAATATTATAAAAATCATTCCCCACCCTGAGCATGAGTGAGACCGGGCTCTAAAAATAACTGGGCTTTGTGACCAGCTGTAATCCCAGCTACTTGGGAGGCTGAGGCAAGAGAATTGCTTGAGCCCAAGAGTCTGAGGTTGATGTGAGCTATGACTCCATGGCACTGTACCAGAAGTGACAAAAGTGAGACTCTGTCTCAAAAAAACCAAAAAATTCATAGTTTTTCATTCATTCCTCATATGTCTATTGTTCATCTACTATGAGCTAGGCATTGTATCTGTCTTGAGGAGGTGAGGTAGTCAGAAAAAGGCCCAGCCATTGTGACTGTACGTTCTAATAAGGAAGGCAGACACTGAATAAGTTATTATGAGTGGTGATGAGTGTCACAAGAAGGGAAATTCAGAATACTATGAAGTGTATGAAGATGGGACCAGAATGGACTAAACGGGTCAGAAAAAGTCTTCATGAAGAAATGACAGGGGAAATCTAGGAAGGTAGAGGAGAAGACCATTCCAGCCAGAGGAAGCAGTACTGAGACTCTGAAGCAAGCAAGTATAATACACATGAAGAACCGAAAAAATACCCAGTGTGGCTAGAATGTAGAAAGCAAAATGCGCTGCAAATGAAGCTGAAAAGATAGGCAAGGATCAGATCATACAGGGCGTCAGAAGTCATAATAAGAACTATAGACATTTTCTAAGGATTGTAGAAAACCATTGAAGAATTTTAAACAGAAGAGTTACATATAACACTCATGTTTTTAAATTGTAGTATGACAATTAAATGGGTAGGATTAGAAGTAGAACATGTGAATGTGAAAATACGAATTAAGAGGCTCTTGTTCATGTATAAGCAAGATGGAGAATTGGATACTTTTGATAATTTAGACGCAGCCCCAATAGATTTTGTTGATTGATTAGAGAAATAAAGAGTCAAGAAGGGATTTCAGTCTTGAGAAATTATAAAGAAGGAGAGGCAAAAAAAAAAAAAAAAAAAAGGAGAGGCAACACTGAAGGAAGAGCAAGATGGAGGGGAGGATGTGCATGGAGTGAGTTCAGTAGTGTTAGACACGTTTGGCGTGCTAGAGGGACATTCATGTGAAGATGTTAAGTAGACATATTAGATTTGGATCTCAGGTAACAATTCTTAACTAAATAGGAATTTGAGATTTATTTGCAAGGGATAAAGGCACTGGAGAATACTATAACTTAGATTGTGCAAGGTAATGTAACACAAGAGTATGGCTGACATCTTAAGACCTCATTTGTAGGCTCGACACTGGTAGCCCAGTGGTTACAGTGCCAACCACGTACACCGGGGCTGGCGGGTTCAAACCTGGCTTTGGCCAGATAAACAACAATGACAACTGCAGCAAAAAATAGCCGGGCTTTGTGGTGGGTGCCAGTAGTCCCAGCTACTTGGGAGGCTGAGGCAAGAGAATGTTTGAGGTTGTTGTGAGCTGTGATGCCACCACACTCTACTGAGGGTGACAAAGTGAGATTCTGTCTCAAAGAAAAAAAAAGACCTCTTTTGTACAACCTTTCAAGAGTTATATTTAAAAAGTATAAACCAGGTGCAGCACTCGTAGCTCAGTGAGTAGGGCACCAGCCACATACACCTAAGCTGGTGAGTTCGAACCCAGCCCGAGACTGCTAAACAACCATGACAACTACAACAAAAAAATAGCTGGGCTTTGTGGCAGGCGACTGTAGTCCCAGCTACTTGAGAGGCTGAGGCAGGAGTATCGCTTAAGCCCAAGAGTTAGAGGTAGCTGTGAGCTGTGATGCCATAGCACTCTACTGAGGGTGACATAGTGAGACTCTGTCTCTTAAAAAAAAAAAAAAAAAGTATAAACCAGTAAAGGAGACTCAGAAAGAAGCTTGGGGGATGGGACAGAGGAAAATGGAAGAGTATGTTGTTGCCAAAGAAGCCCAGGGTAGAGAGAGTTTGGAGAAAGGAATGAGAAGAAGCTATGTTGACTGCTGCTGTTGAGTCAATTAAGATGAAACTAAAAAATGTTGTTTTTAGAAACATAGTGTAATTAAACATTTAGCAAAAAGCAATTCTTGTTCTTCTATGTGGAAGCCAGATGGCAATGGGTTAAAGAGTAAATGGAGGGTGGTGCCTGTGGCCCAGTAAGTGGGGCGCCGGCCCTATATACCGAGGGTAGCAGGTTCAAACCCAGCCCTGGCCAAACTGCAACAAAAAATAACCGGGCATTGTGGTGGGCACCTGTAGTCCCAGCTACTCGGAAGGCTGAGGCAAGAGAATCGCCTAAGCCCAAAAGCTGGAGGTTGCTGTGAGCTGTGACACCATGGCACTCTACCGAGGGCAACAAAATGAAACTATCTCTTAAAAAAAAAAAAAAAAAAAAAAAAAGAGTAAATGGAGATAAGGATGGAGAGTCAGGAAGTATGAAGGGAAGGAGAAAGAAAGGACATTAGTGGGGCTCGGCACCTGTAACTCAGTGGTTAAGGCACTGGGCACATACAAGGGTGGCAGGTTCTAACCCGGCTCAGACCTGCTAAACAAGTGACAATTGCAACAACAACAACAACAACAAATAGCAGGATGTTGTGGTGGGTGCCTGTAGTCCCAGCTGCTTGGGAGGCTGAGGCAAGAGAATCACTTCAGCCCAAGAGTTTGAGGTGGCTATGAGCCATGACACCACAGCACTCTAACAAGGGCAACAAAGTGAGACTCTGTCTCATTAAAAAAAAAAAAAAGAAAGAAAGAAAGAAAAAAAGAAAAAGACATTAGTAGGACAGGAATTTGGATTGAGAAAAACCCTCTTTTTAAAGATGATATTCATACACAATTAAATATCCATACAAAGGAGCTAGTTTTGAAGAGATTAAACATAGGAAAGGAGGAGGTTCCCATGAAGATAGGAAGAAAAATGGGATGTATGGTAAATTCTGCCCATAGCCCCATCCACCCATCATTCTTCCACCATTTCTTCCATTATTTCTTCCTGGCAGAGCTCACTTTCCACTGAGCCAGCTACTTGCTTTCACTCTCCCTAGTAGGACTTAGTGGGAAGTGGGTTGTGGGTATGAGGGGACTTCTAAGAAAAGTTTTTCTAATAAAAGACACAGAAAACAGCACAGCCCTCCTTTGCTGGTTGTGGTTACATGCAGATGACACCTGACACTGCTACAGCCATCTTGTGGTCATGAAGAAAGATATAGCTTATGCTCTAAGAATGGCACAATGGAACAGAGAAAGCATCCGTGTCTGTGATGACGTCACAGAGCTCCTGAACCAGCCCTGGCACTACTTACTCAGCCTCCATAATTCTTTGAGATAGTAACTGTCCTCCTTGGTTAGGCTATTGGAAGTTGGATGCTGCTTCTTGTAATCACCCTTCTACACACCCTAGGGTGGGATCCAATACACAGCCAGTTAGATCTTCCCTTTTTTTTTCTGCAGTTTTTTTTTTTTTTTTTTTTTTTTGGCCGAGGCTGGGTTTGAACCCGCCACCCCTGGCATATGGTGCCAGTGTCCTACTCCTTTGAGCCACAGGTGCCACCCAAGACACCTTCCTTTTTTTTTTTTTTGTAGAGACAGAGTCTCACTTTACCGCCCTCTGTAGAGTGCCATGACGTCACAGGACTCACAGCCACCTCCAGCTCTTGGGCTTCCGCGATTCTCCTGCCTCAGCCTCCGCAGCCGCTGGGACTACAGGCGCCCACCACAACGCCCGGCTATTTTATTGGTTGCAGTTCAGTCGGGGCTGGGCTTGAACCCGCCACCCTCGGTATATAGGGCCAGCGCCCTACTCACTGAGCCATAAGTGCCACCCGACACCTTCCATTTTAACAGAAAGAAGAAAAGGCAAAATAACTTTGGACATAAATTTTTAAGTTGTTTTTTTTTTTTTTTTTTTTTTTTTTTAATACAGAGTCTTACTTTGTCACCCTCAGCAGAGTGCTGTAGCATCACAGCTCACAGCAACCTCAAACTTTTGGGCTTAAGCTATTCTCTTGCCTCAGCCTCCCAAGTAGCTGGGACTACAGGCACCCACCACAATGCCCAGAGGAGGGGTCTCACTCTGACTCAGACTGGTCTTGAACTTGTGACCTCAGGCAATCCAGCAACCTGCCTCAGCCTCCCAGAGTGCTAAGATTATAGGCATGAGCTACCAAGCCCGGCAAAATGTGTAAGTTTTAATAAGATAATAATTTGAGGAAGTTTTTATCTAAAGGCTTTAACTTTTTTTCTATGAAGGAGAGATCATTTTCTGACAGTGAATGGGGAGGTAAGGAAATTGTCATCTTGAAGACAGGGAAACAATGTTTGAAATAATGTTAAGTGTTGGAGGGTGAGCAAACTAGGGAAACAGAGTGTGCCAGACAGTGCTAAGAGCTAGGTGTAATTGGCAGTCCTGAATTTGACCAATTGTGTGACTTTTTTCCCCAGTGGATCCAGGCACTGAGAAAGTGGACACTTGGATTTATTCAGGATTGTGTTGTGCTAGGATATTCAACACAGAGAAAAGGGAAAGAAAATTTAGGAGATTAGTAATGGAATGAGCAATGTGATGAAACATGGAGTTTAAAGTGTTTGGGGAGGGAAGTGAATGCTGAAAGGAGACAAAAACAAACAAAAATGGTGGTGGGGGAGGCAATGCCTTGCAGGTTTCAGGGTGGCAGAACTGGTCAGCAATGCAGGATATTTTTATTTTATTTTATTTTATTTTATTTTATTTTATTTTATTTTATTTTATTTTTGTCACCCTCGGTAGAGTGCCGTGGTGTCACAGATCACAGCAAACTCAAACTCTTGGGCTTAAGAGATTCTCTTGCCTCAGCCTCCCAAGTAGCTGGGAGTACAGGCACCTGCCACAACACCCAGCTATTTTTTGTTGCAGTTCTCATTGTTGTTTAGCTGGCCTAAGCTGAGTTCAAACCCGCCAGTCTCGGTGCATGTGGCCAGCACCATATGGGCACCGAGCCAGCAATACAAAATTTAAAAATGTTAAATTTTGAGCTTGGGGAGCTTGTTAAGAATTATGAAAAAGATTTTTTTTTTTTTCAGAGTCTCTGTCACCTGGGCTAGAGTGCTGGGGCATCAGCTTAGCTCACAGCAACCTCAAACTCCTAGGCTAAAGCAATCCTCCTGCCTTGCCTTCTGAGAAGCTGGAACTACAAGTGCCCACCACAATGCCCTGCCAATTTTGCTATTTTAGTAGAGATGGGGTCTTGCTTTGCTCAGGCTGGTCTTGAACTCCTGATCTCAAATAATCCTCTCACCTTGGCCTCCAAGAATGCTAGGATTACAGGTGTGAGCCACTGTGCCCAGCTAATGAAAAATTTTCTTGAGTTTTGAAGTCTGGTATTATCCTGTTCAATTAGAACATATCCCTTCTTGAATCAACACACATGAAGCTACTATAGAATCCTCCCTGTACTTATATGAAAACAGAGAAATCTTTTCATTCTTTTGTGGTAATCTTAAATCCTTTTAATTTCTACAGTAATGAATACTGTGATGCCCCACCTAGATATTTCCTTCAGAACACTGGCACACTCTCTCTCCTCCAGCAGGGTACTCAAAGCTGTGTCCATCTCAGGAAATGAGGACACAAAGGTCTTGGCCCTTACCTCATTTTGGTTTCTGAGGGCCCTCCTGTCTCCAGCCCTCCCTGAGATCATTTGAGTCCTCTGCTATAACAGCATCTCACCAATGTTGCATCTTACCATGCACTGTACTCCCTAATAAACGTCCTGTGAGTAGATGTTCTTATTCTGTATTTGTGAACCCAACTGAGACAGACCCTGATGTCTAAAACACATACACACACACACACACACACACACACACCTTTCCTAACTGCTCTTTCTGCCTTCTCTGCAGTCCATCTCACATTATGATGTCATATCCATCTTTCCCTCCACCCAATCTTTAGCAGGGATTGGATTAAAGATGGCAGCCGAGTAACAGCTTCCCTGTAACTGGGTACAGCGAGTCTGGGGAAGCAAGACTCCAGGCATCTCTGGCTGGAGGGATCTGCCTATGATCATCTCTTTGAGGATACAGGGAGCCAGCAAGAGACTTCTGGACCCCAGGAGGAAGACAAAAACAGTGGAAAACTGGCAAGTGGCTGTGTGTGTTCGATCAACCTAATCACGCTGGCAAACGTGAGTACAAGCACCAGTGAGACTGCAAACTGCAAAGCCCTTACCTGTGAACTGTTTTGGTGTTCTTGGACTTGGCACTCAGTTGACCTGCCTTGGGGAGAGCTTGAGCAGGAATGTGGAGAACGTTGGGCATTTTCTGGGACCCCAGAATGAGCCACTGAGCTGGGCAAAGTAAGCCATTGTGAAAGAACTGCTCAGGCAAGCTCTGCCCTCAGGGTTCCAGAGCAAGGATTGGGGGGGACAAAGTAAACTAGTGACTGAGCAGCCTAAAGGCGGGGACTGAGCTGCCTTACAGCCTTAATCCTTAGGGGCAGAGTGGGACGGTTTTGGCACACTGGAGCCTTGGGCTGTTGGGTAGAGTGCTGTGACATTACAGCTCATAGCAACCTCAAACTCCTGGACTTGGCGCCACCCAGACCTCCATAAGAGCTGTGCAGCGACCCCAACTGGTGACCAGCACCCACAGGGCCTCCACATTCCCTGACTAGGAACTGCGGGAGCCAAGCAGCCCTGCATCCTTCCTCCTGTGTCCTCCCAGCCTCCACACTAGCCCGTTCATCTGGCCAGGGACTCTGGTAGCTGTGTGCTCTCTGGAACCCTCCCTCCCTCTGCACAGAGCCCTTCTCCTGGCCAGAGACTGCTGGAGACTTGGGCTGTCTGTGCCAAAGTCACTGGGCGCCAGACACTCCCAGAACCATGCGCACCACCCCCAGCCCTGTTGCTGGATCTGGGTGTGTCATACATTGGAGGTGCTTCCACAACCAGAACTCCCTAGCTAGAGCAGCCCTAGAGGAACTACACAGGGTCATTCCCTACAAAGATCCAGCAACAATAGAGTGATTCTGCTGGGGTCTAATCTTGCAGAGACACCTCCCCACCTCTGAGGACAGCCAGAGGCAACGGTGAAAAACAATCATAAGGCAAAATCAACAGAAAAACTCTGGCAATATGAATAATCAGAGTAGATCAACTCCCCCAAGGATCAATGGGGCAGAAACAACACAAGACCCCAGGCACAAACAAATAGCTGAAATGTCAGAAATTCAATTCAGGATCTGGATGGCAAACAAAATCGAATTAGAATTCCAAAAGTTATCTGAAGAATTCAACGGATTCAAAGAGCAAATGACCAAAGATTTTGAATCATTGAGACAAGAAGTTGCATCCCTCAAAGATCTGAGAAACACAGTAGAATCCCTCAGTAACAGAATGGAGCAAGCAGAAGAAAGGATTTCTGACA
>CAUYPK010117716.1:0-64537 GCA_963574355.1 Loris lydekkerianus
CACTTCTTTGTATATTATGTATAAATTAGAAAATGAAAAAAATGTGTGAATAACATTGTATGAAATAAACCTGGTCTTGTGTTTTTCTCTAGATAAAATACCCTTCTGTACCTCAATTAAAATTTAAGATTGCCCATTCAAGTTTACTCTGGCTTGTACAACAAAAATATTTTTATTACATGGGTGTTTTCCTAGAGCCACTCATTCCTCTGGTGGTACTAATCCCATCTTTTAAATAATATTCAAGATTTAAGCATAATCATTTCATAGGGTGAGACTTTTAGCCCGTTTCCTTAGAGGTGAAAACAGTACATCCTTGGGGTTGTTTTGAGGACTAAATTAAATCAGGTACCTTGAATCATAGATGACTTTACTTTCCCTGTGAACCTGAGGCAATGTTGTCTAAGGATAAATACAGTTTAGGTTTAGGCATGGATTTGACATTTAGTTCACTATAAGCCTTGGCAACTTAAGTGTGTTATAATATATCTAATCTTTGATGCCTTCATGTGTACCATGGGATAGTACTACCTCATTGGCTTTAAGAAAAATGGAAACAGCATTTACATTGTTTATCCTCAAATTTTGTTTTATCTTGGATTGGGTCTATTGTGAGCTATAAAAGCAGCTCTCTGGATTAATTGGCCTACCCCCACTTCATAGTAAAGTTAAAAGGTCTTTAAAAGGCAATAGCACATTTTCCCACTGTAGTTTACCAATCCAAGAAAAGCAGTTTCCTAAAGTGACCTGGGGAGTAGTTATTAACTGTTGTCCTCATGACAGCTTTTTCTCAGGGATGTTCAAATAGGGGATGGGTAGGGAAACCCCTAAGGAGCAGTATTCCTGACTTACAAGACTCTTTTAACATGTCTGGTGGGATTTGGATGATCAGATGTGGTGGAGGTGAGAAGGAATGGAGCACTGAGGCAGTTGTACCTGGGCAAGTGCTGTGCTGCACAGAGAAAGGGGATCTGAGGCATGTTGACCTCTTAAATACTGGTCTGTGGAATAGGTCCTATCTTGACTGCCCACAGAACGTTGGAGCAGAGGAGACTTCAGTCATTGCTATGTACTGCAGAATAGATCCTATAGAAAGCTCAGTGTTAGGTGGAGTTAAGAGAACTTTGCCTTCATACCATATAGGTAGTTTCTCTATAGTTTCTGTTATGTTCCAGTCACAGAGCTTATAAGAAAAATACATTTACCAGGTGGTGCTTGTGGCTCAGTGAGTAGGGCGCTGGCCCCATATGCCAGGGTGGCAGTTCCAAACCCAGTCAGCCACGGCCAAACTGCAACAAAGAAATAGCTGGGTGTTGTGGTGGGCACCTGTAGTCCCAGCTACTCGGGAGGTTGAGAAGCCCAAGAGCTGGAGGTTGCTGTGAGCTGTGATGTCACAGCACTCTACTGAGGGCGACAAAGTGAGACTCTGTCGCTAAAAAATAAGAAAAATATATTTACCAAGAACTTAAACTCCTCAGGTGAAATAGTCTTGTATTCCATTTGATAGTTTAAGGGGAAGAAATTGACTCAATGAAGATTTGATTCAAACTTGCTTGGACAAGTAGAATGCAGTGGTTCAGGGTTTGGGTTCTGGAATTAGATTGCCCAGGTTCCAGATGCCAGCTTTATATCCATTAGGCAAATGGTTTCATGTTGTTTTGAGACAAGAGTCCCACTTTGTCACCCTTGGTAGAGTGTTGCTGTGCAGTCAGAGCTCACAGTAACCTCAAACTCTTGGGCTCAAGCAATACTCTTGCCTCAGTCTCCCAAGGCACTGGGGCTACAGGCGCCCACCACAACGCCCGGCAGTTTTTTTTGTTGTTGCAATTGTTTCTTTTAGCTGGCCTGTGCTGGGTTGGAACTCACCACCCTCAGTGTATGTGGCTGGCACCGTAACCACTGTGCTACGGGTGCTGAGCCATGCTTTCATGTTTTAAGCCTTGGTTTCCTTGTTTAAGTAAAGGAAATACTGAAAGCATGAAGATTAAAGGGAATATAGATGAAGTGCTATGGCAAGTGAGTATGTGGTGCATGTTTCCAACCAAATGACTTGTATCATTTGGGGTTATAGTAACTATACTTTCTAATATGCTTACATACAGCCTCAAAATATTTGTTTTGAGCTCATGTTTCTGTGACAGCAAATCTCTTGATTCAGGTTACAGATTAAAATCTTACGTTACTACGTTACATGAGATTTGCTCTGATGTGTATGAGCTGCCAGGAAGGAGAGAAAGGCAAGGAAATGTAAGGCAACGTGATGGAGAATCTGCATCCCTCTCTCCCCCTGCCACTCCTCCCAGCCACCCCAGAGACCCAGTAGCTACAGAGGTTTTGTGAAGGTCAGACTGTGGTTCCCGGCCATCAGTTGATCTTGGCATTTCTCAAAAACATTCTGTCATGTTCAGTGACCAGTTTGAGGGAGCCCTTGATGTGATTATGTTTTAGTAAAACAGACCTGCCAACAAATAGTATTTTGCTGAGTGTTTGATTAAAGAGCCAACTCCGATTATTTTTTCTAAATATCTCCTTTTTCAAAACTTGTATTTGTTTTTAGAGGCATGGTCTCCATTGCCCAGGCTGAAATGCAGGGACATAGTAATAGCTCACTACAACCACAAACTTGGGTTCAGTCAAGCCTTCCCAAGTGCTAGGATTACGTGCATGAGCCACCGCACTCAGCACAAATGTCCCCTTTGAGAGTTGAGTAACTCTTGTAGTCAAGTGAGAAAAAGGCCCTCCCTAGGCCCATGCAAGTGATTCGTTGTTTGTTTCACCTGAAGGAAGGCACAGTAACACTCCTTAGGATAGCTCTGCCAACTTGGCTTAGCAGCAAAGAAAGCACTGAAATAAAACACTGCCTGTTGGCCTTCTAAACCATTCCCTCTCACCTGCTCCCTAGGCAAAAACGTTATGACAGAGCCTCCCAAAACAGTAGGGATTTAGAAATTAGAAACCAAGAGGCTCTCAGTCAACTCCACACAAAGCATAAGTGTGGAATGTTGCTCAGTAATTCCTTATGAACATGGCCATCTATGTCAAGAGGGAAGAAGTCAAGGGCCACTTGCGAAGATCTCGCAGTTTTCCTCCACACGCCTCTTGGGACCAGGCCTGATGTCCATGCAGTTGAGCAGAAGGCTTCATCCAGTTCGGACTGTGTGATGTCTTCTCTGTGTACACAGCAGCCAGCCATGACCAGACAAAGCTTACAGAAAGAGTGGTAAACACTGGAGGAAAGTGCAACCAATTATCCCATGACCAATGAGGACCATGTTGAGAAAATTAGGTCTCAATTTTTTGGAACGGCAGTAAACCTGGAAAAAAAAAAATTCTTGTCCCAAAAGCTTTAAATCTAGACAGGAATCAAGATTTCAAAACTAAATTCTGGTAAAGAGCGGCGACGCAGTACCTTGGGCTGGGATGGGAAAGGCGGAATAAAGAAGGGGGGCGGGGTAGGTGGGCCTGTTTCCCTAGTCTTATGGGCACCTACTTTGTGTCAGGTGTTAACTCCAGACGCTGGAGCGCTGAGCCCTCGTGGGGCGCACACCTCAGTGCAGGGAGACACAGATTCTTGGATGTAAACAAAGCTGTGGTTAAAGACAGGGAACGGTCACAGATGCTACTGCGGGGGCTCACAGTTGGCAGTGCCCGTCACAGCCCAGGTCCACGTCGGGGTCGACCGCAACCTCTTGCTTCGCCCCCCCACCCCCCAAACCCTCCTCCCCAGGCCTTTACGAAAAGAGGGCTCCACAGGCGGGGCTCCCGACACGTGGGGGCGGGGCGGGGCGGGGCGGGGCCCCACGGCAGGGCTAGGAGGACAGCTCACGACCATTCAGGAGAAGAGGAGCGACGTGGGAGCCTCTTGCGCCGCACTCCTTCCCGACAGTTGTGGACTGGGCTGCGGGATGGGAGCTTGCGGGGCACCACCCCGAAGCTGGGAGAGTGGCAGCTTCCTCTGGATTCCAGCTGCACCCGCCACCCTAGTAGAGCGAGGAACAAGGGAAAGGACCTGGAGGCCGAAGCTGTGACAGGACAAACACAGCTACAGACCCTGACAGGCTCCAGGTGATCCAGAGCCCTCCCCACACGCCCAGCCAGGCTCACGCCACAAAGGGGATGGTGGTCTGCGGAGGCCTCCGGAATCTGCAGATCCCCAAGGTGACACCCTCCACCCTCGGGCTTCAGCTTGTTCCCCCGCGCAGAACCCGGCAGGGCTGCCAAGAAGGCTGCCCCGGCGCAGGCGCTGGAGGACCGCCACCCTCTCCGCCACTGCTGCGCGTCCCCTGCCCGCCCGGAGCCGCATTGGGGGTCGCTGCCGCCGCCCGTCTCCCCGCCCAAGGGCGCCCCCTGCCGGCCTCCCCCACCAGCGGCGCGCAGCCGGGCCCGCCCGGAGTCAAAGGGCAACGCCCCGCGGAATCCCTCACGCCGCAGAAGGTTCTTTGGTTTAATTACTTGGGGGTGATCTTTCTAAACCGGATCACTCCAACACGCCCCGCTTTCCTGAACAAGGAAAGACTCTTCTCTACCCACCGCCCCCGAGACCCCGACCGCCGCCGTACGACTGCCTGCAGCTGTAGCGCACACCGCTCCCCTAAGATCCGCACCCCGAAACCCTGCCGCCCCGAATCCAACGTTGCCCGTCCTATGTCCCACTGATCCCTTGTCCCCAAACATGTCCAGAACTGAGCCCACCTTGCCCAACTCTTGTTTTTCTCTGCCTGAAGAGAAAAGTCGCTTTTCTCTTTTCTCTTTTCTCTTTCTCTGAAGTCGCTTCCTTTCCTGAAGAAATCGTCCCCAAAGCCGTATGTGGGGCGGCTAGCTTTGTAGTGGAAGTATCTCCCAAATATTGCATGAAGCGTACTAAAAACATATATTTATGTGGAATTAGAATTTGACTGGCATCTGGTGTTTTTGTTTGCTACCTCTGGCGACACTATTGCCTACTTCTCTGAGCCAGTTCCTCCCGCTCTTCCAAACCCAGCTCTAGAACCCTCCTTGGAGGCTTCCTGGGACAGATAAAGGGAACAAGGTCGTGGTCAGCCCTCGCGATTGCTTGTCTTCTCGTGTTTCTTCAACCAGACTATGAACTTTTGAAAGGCCGGACTCAGCTTTTTTAGACATTAACAAAGGGATATAAAATTGTGGTGTTTGGGTTTTTTGTAGAGACAGAGTCTCACTTTACCGCCCTCGGTAGAGTGCCGTGACGTCACACGGCTCACAGCAACCTCCAGCTCTTGGGCTAAGGCGATTCTCTCGCCTCAGCCTCCCGAGCAGCTGAGAAAATTGTGGTGTTTTTTAATACTATGAGAATGTTATATTAGAAGTTTATCTACAGATTTTAAAAACAAATAAATAGGTTTTTTAGGGGAAAACTGAATGGAGTGAGAAACTTGAATACATCATTAACCATAACAAAATTTAAGAAAGTACCCAACAAAGTTGTAGGTCTCACAGTTCTTGATTTCAAAACGTATGATGACAAAGCTACAGTAATCAAAAGAGCATGGTAATGACACAAAGACATATAAACCAGTGAAAGAAATTAGGCAGCACAGAAATAAACTTAAAAGAAAACATAGGGAAAATCTTTGTAACAATGGATTGGCAGTGATTCTTGGCTATGACACCAACAGCACATGCAACAGAAGTAAAAATAGACAAATGAGACTCGGTGCCAGTGGCTCAAGCGGCTAAGGCGCCAGCCACATACACCTGAGCTGGAGGGTTCGAATCCAGCAGGGGTGGGGGTGAGGGTGGGGGTGGGGGTGAGGGTGGGGGTGGGGGTGGGGGTGGGGGTGGGGGTGGGGGTGGGGGTGGGAGTGGGGGTGAGGGTGGCAAACAACAATGATGGCTGCAACCAAAAAAAAAAAGAAAAAAATAGCCAGGCGTTGTGGTGGGCGCCTGTAGTCTTAGTTACTAGAGAGGCAGAGGCAGGAGAATCGCTTGAGCCCAGGAGTTGGAGGTTGCTGTGAGCTGTGATGCACAGCACTCTACCCAGGGTGACAGCTTGAGGCTCTGTCTCAAAAAAAAAAAAAAGACAAATGGGACTACATCAAACTGAAAATTTTAATGCACCAAAGGAAACAATCAAGAATGTGAAAAGGCAACCTGTAGATTGAGAGAAAATACTTTACAAATCATGTATATGATAAGGGATTAATATCCAGAATGTATAAAGAAGTCCTAAAACTCAACAGCCCTCCCCACACACACACAAAAAAAACCTGATTAAAATACAGGCAAAGGACTTGAATAGGCATTTTTCCAAAGATGATATTACATAAATGGCAAAAAAGGGTGCTCAACATCATTCATTATTAAAGAAATGCAAATAAAATCACAATAAGATAGCACTTCACACCTATTAGGGTGGCTACTATTAAAAGGAAAGAAGGAAAAACAAAAACAGGCTCAGCGCCTACAGCTCAGTGGTCTCAGTGGTTTGGGTGCCACATGCACCGGGCTGGTGGGTTCGAACCCGGCCAGGGACTGCTAAGCAACAATGACAACAACAACAACAAAAAATATAGCTGGGCATTGTGGTGGGCGCCTGTAGTCCCTGCTACTTGGGAGGCTGAGGCAAGAGAATTGCTTAAGCCCAAGAGTTTGAGAGGATAACATGGTGAGACTCTGTCTCAAAAAAGGAAAAAAAAAAAATCCCAGAAAATACCTATTGGCAGTGATGTGGAAAAATTGGACTTGTACGCTATTGATAGGAATGGAATGTAAAACAGTGTAGCCCTATGGAAAAATCAGTATGGTAGCTCCTCAAAAAATTAAAAATAGACTACCATGTGATTCAGCAATCCTACTATTAGAGCATATCCAAAAGAATCGAAAGCTAGATCTTGAAGAGGTATTTGCCTTTCCATGTTCATAGTATCCAAGAGGTGGTAGCAACCTAAGTGTTCGTTGACAGATGAATGGATAAACTAAATGTGGTGCATATGTATACACATGCAATGAAAGATTAGCCTTAAAAAAGAAGTTTTGAGATATGCTACATACAACCTGGATGGACAGTGAGGACATCCTGCTAAGTGAAATAAGCCAGGCACAAAAAGACAAATACTGAATTTGCCCAAATGAGTTGAAAACTGTGTTCCCACAGAACTGAACACAAATGTTTATAGCAGCTTTATTCAAAATTGCCACAAATCCAGAGCAACCAAGAGATCCTTCAGAAATGGATAAACAAACTGGTGCATTCTTGCAGTGGAATGTCATTTTGCAATAAAAATGTATGAGCTATGAAGCCATGAAAAGACACGAAGAACCATGTCTAAATGCATATTACTAGGTGAAAGAAACTGATCAAAAAAGGCTGCATGCTGTACGTTTGCAACTATATGACATTCTGGGAAAGGTAAAACTTTAGCTACCACATGAAGAGCAGGGGCTGTGAGGGGCTGAGGGGTAAGGGGTGAATAAGTAGAATACGGGGGTATTTAGAGCAGGGAAGCTACTCTGTATTATACTGTATGGTGGAAACATATCATTAGACCATTTGTCCAAACCTGTAGAAGCTAAGCCAGGAAGAGTGAACCTTGATGTAAACCACCTTTATTTAGTGATAATGTATCAACATTGGTCCATCAGTTGTAACAGATGTATCACACAAGGCAAAATGTTAACAATAGGAGACCAGCCTGGGTAACAGGCTCTATCAAAAATGTAGGGCACCGGCCCCATATATCCCTGAGGGTGGCGGGTTCAAACCCAGCCCCAGCCAAACTGCAACAAAAAAATAGCCGGGCATTGTGGCAGGCGCCTGTAGTCCCAGTTGCTCAGGAGGCTGAGGCAGGAGAATCGTGTGAGCCCAAGAGCTGGAGGTTGCTGTGAGTCCTGTGACGTTATGGCACTCTTCTGAGGGCAGTAAAGTGAGACTTTGTCTCTAAAAAAAAAAAAAAAAAAAAAAAAAAGTTAAAAAAAATTAACCCAGGTGTGGCGCCTGTGGCTCACAGGAGTAAGGTGCCAGCCCCATATGCCGGAGGTGGTGAGTTCAAACCCAGCCCCGGCCAAAAACTGCAAAAAAAAAAAACAAACAAAAAGTTAACCCAGTGTGGTGGTGGGCACCTATTGTCTTAGGCAGTCTCCAGAGGCTGAAGCAGGAGGAACACTTGCACCCTGGGGTTTGAGGCTACAGTGAGCTATGATTGTGTTAGTGCACGTCAGTCTGGGCAACAGAGCAAGATCCTCTAACAACAAAAACAATCCGAGAAGGTGTGTGTATTGGGGTTGAGGAGGGGTCTCTATGGGAACTCCCTGTATTTTTCTGCTCAATTTTTCTATAAACCCAAAATGGCTTTTAAGAAAGTCTATTGGGCTTGGCACCTGTGGCTCAAGCTGCTAAGGCGCCAGCCACATACACCTGAGCTGGCGGGTTCGAATCCAGCTGGGGCCTGCCAAACAACAGTGATGGCTGCAACCAAAAAACAGCCAAGCATTGTGGCAGGCACCTGTAGTTCCAGTTACTGGGGAGGTGGAGGCAGGAGAATCACTTGAGCCCAGGAGTTGAAGGTTGCTGTGAGCTGTGATGCAACAGCACTCTACTCAGGGTGACGCTTGAGTCTCTATCTCAAAAAGAAAGAAAGAAAGAAAGTCTACTGGGTGGCGCATGTGGCTCAAGGAGTAAGGCACTGGCCCCATATACCGGGGGTGGCAGGTTCAAGCCCTGCCCAGGCCAAAATTGAAAAAAAAGAAAAAAAAAAGAAAAAAGTAAGTCTATTAATTTAACAAGGAAGGAAGGAAAGGAGAGGGGGAGGGCAGGAAACCACCTCTACACCACTGAGGGCCTGGTTCCTGGCAGGATCTTGCCAAATGTGAACTCTCAATCTCCTCTGCGGGCACACCTGTCCTTTGTCCCTCCAGCCCCTGTGCAGAACTCCTCAGCTGTGTGTATCAGCTGCTGTGGCTTCTCATCAGCCCCACCCTGCTGCCGCCTTCAGCGCTGGTCCTAAGCATTTACTGACCACCATTACTCAGTGCCGCACAGGTGCCCCTGGCCCTGGCAGGCCCCCAGAGGACTCCTCTAGCTGGAGCAGCCTTTCCCACTGGCTTCGTGCCTGACAATCTGCTACTCGGCAGCTGGGTTTCTGCCAGGACATCTGCCAGGATGTCAGCTCCTCCAGGAAGCCTTCCCTGAACTCCACCCTCTACCTCAGTGCTTGAGGTCCCAGGCAGGACAGGGCCCTGCCTTAGATACTGTGCACCCACAGGAATGGGAGCTTACCGAAGTTCAGAGCCATCAGAGGAGCAGGGAAGTGGCCCTTTGGGACAGCAGTGTAGCAAAGCACTCACAATCTCCTGCAAGGCAGCCAGCCCACTTGTGCCCTGGGAAAGCCCATATGCTGCCTAAAGGAGTCCACGTGGGGGTGTCGGCATCTTTGTTTGGGATAGCAAAACATTTAGAAATGACACCTGGCAGAAGGGGAGGGGTTGAATACATCAAAGGAAAGCCTGGGGAATCCCAAGAGCACCTGACAAGCTTGAGCCTGGTCTACAGACAAGTGACATTTCTAAGACATATTGTCAGGTCAAAAGGCAAGTTGTGGAAGATGTTAAACACACACACCCAGTCCTGTATTGGCGTAAGTGTCATTTATGTGTGTAAATGCATGGGAAAAGATCTGAACAAACTCCCACCAAGAGTACAGGGGAAAGAGGCAGGAGAGAACTGGGAGACGGTCTCCCTTCCCTCCATATACTTCTACATCGTTAGAATGTTTTTATAGCATGACTGTATTTGTGTATTAGTTGTTTTTGTAAAAAAAAAAAAAAAAAAAAAAAAAAGCCCAACTACCCACTAAATAAAATGGCCCATAATGCAAAAAAAAAAAAAAGGAATGCATCTATATAAGCTAATTCAAGCAATTGTGTACACACAGGAAGCAATCTGGAAGAATCCATGATGAGGGTCAGTGAAGGGAAAAGGAACGTTCAAGTTTTTTATTATATGCTTTGGAAATGATGGAATCTGTTATGTACGACAAGCAATCATTAATCTTGTTGTTAAAACAACAAACCTATTTTCTAATGAAAGTGTTGATGAGGAACTGCATGATGAATGAGATGGGGAAATTAAGAGATTCTTTGGCTATGGGCGGGGCGGGTTCTGCCTCTCATTCCAGGCTTGTCTCCTCAGCAAAAAGGGGTTGTCTGGAGGAATGACTGGGGGCCCAGACACGTCTGCCAGACGGAAGAGCAGGACAACTGCCTTCTTGTCAGAGTGAGCTCCCCAGCACCCAGGTGTGCGGGACTGCCAGCCCTCCAGCACTCTGCTCTCCCCATCTTCCCAGCACAAGCCTAGCCTCTCCCACCTTGCCCACACTATGCCCTCTGCCAGCATCACCCTTCTATTTTTTCTGCCTACATGAGCACTGCTTGTCCATGGAGGCCCCTGCCCTGGACTCGTCCAACCTGACTGCCTGGCTCCTATTGGCTCCAGGATTTCAAATGAGGGCCTGCCACTCTGTACGTCAGTGTGTCCCAGATGGAAAGTGGGGTCCTTGAGGGCAAAGACCAGCTGTGTATCCAGCGTCCCCACAGCCTGGCTCTGACATTGAAGGGACTTCCTCTTTGGCTTTACCTACACTTCATACCTGGAAGATAACCATGTATGCTGCCCATGCGAGCTCACAGGCCTTCTGTGTCAACAAGTTTTTTCTCCACCAGGCCTGAATGTGCATGTGTCAGTGGATTGGGTGGCTGACACGTGGACACATGGAGACAGCAGGTCCTGGGAGAGAGTTCTGATTTTCACAGTGTGATCCCCATGGTTATTAGCTGGTAACAGAGTGGGACCTCAGGAAAATGAGCTGTGCCAATTACAGAAGGTCCCTTCCAATCTCCATAGGGATCAGCTTTGATTCTGAAATCATGGGCTGCAGCCAGAACAGTATCAACACAATAGCTGAAAATTATACAAAACTCACCAAGGACTGGGGTTTAGTGCTTTACACATGTTATCACATCTTTCCCTCGTAACAGCTCTGGGAGGAAGGTACTATGCTTATACATAATTTACAGATGCAGAAGCCGAGGCTTAGAGAAGTTGTGTGACTTGTCCAGGGTGGCAGGCCCAGAGTTCAAATCTAGACAGTTTGAGACCAGAGCCAACATGCTTAAGTGCTGTGCCAGGGCTCTGGAACTCAGATCCCCACAAGCCCAGGAGGTGGTGGAGACTCGAAAGACATAGACTGCGACTCTCCGCTCTGGCTGGTCTCTGCCTTGATGTGGGTCCAGTGTATAAGACTCTCCTGATTCTGCTAGAAAAGTCAGAAATCTGGATTCTCATATGCAATTCCCTTATGGAAATCTCCTTTTTAAAATGCTATCAGGGAGAAAATTCTTCTCCAGGCCTCATGCAGCCCTGTGGGCTATCATTGTGCAGACTCAGCTCCTGCAGTACAGCCTCCTTCAAATTCAAAGTCACCATCCCTCTCTTACTAGTGAATTTACATATGTATCTGGGGCTGCGGAGGGGACAGGAGGCACTCCTGTGTGTGAATGTGTGTCCGCCTGTCCTATGCACAGGTATGTGCAGCAACGTAACACTATGGCTTGCATGCACAGCCTGGGCACAGTGAGCCCAGGAAATCCCTCAGAGCCCAGCCCAGATTCTCCCCTGGGGGGCTTTAAAATGCCTAACTTCTCTGTGATTTCTAGAGTCCCACCTTGTGCCAGGTAAAATGCTAAGTGTCTTCCATGCATAATTACAGAACTTGCCCAATGTTACAGCAGGGAGGCTGGTAGAGCTAAGAGGCACATCCGAGTCTACCTGCCTCTCATAGTCTGGCTGCGCCTTCAGCACCACTCACCTGTGAGCAGCATGCAGGTGGAGCAGGCACCCTGCCATGCACTCTGCAGGGCTATCTCATTCAGTTCTCATGGCTCTCTGAGGCAGGTACTTGTATTTGCCCAATTCATAGAGAAGCAAATTATAGCACAAAGAGGTAACAGAGCTAAAACAGCTTTACAAATGTATGGGAGGAAACCACATATAGGAGGGTCTTTGAAAAGCCCCTGGCTAGCTGAGCAGGTATGGATGGTGGGACAAATGTGACCTGTCCCTTTCTTACTCTCCACCCTAAGAGCATCAGCACTGGCTCCCCTTACCAACAGGAGGCTGAGTCAGAGAGGGCCTGGGGCTGCTCAGACATCAGATCATTGATGACAACCAGTGGGGGCCAGGAGCTGAGGGGCCTTACCCCAGGAAGTGGCTCAGGGTGATTCGGCCTGGCTGCACCTGGGAGGGTGTGACTGATGCTGGCACACTTACCTGCCAGAGAGCTTCCTGTCCACGCCTCCATAACTGAGTCACATGCCTGGGGTGGGGTCCACCGCAGGACTTCAGCACCCAGCACTGCTCCAGCCAGGGAGGCCAGTTCAAACGTCAGTCTGGCCCCTCTGAGGCTGGCTGTTTACAGCAGCCAGAGGTGCACCCGTGTCCTCTCCCTCATCCGTTTCTAAGCTTCCATCTGGCCCTGGGTCTGTCTCCTAGTCAGTTCACTGAGACTCTAGCACTGTGGCATTGCCTAGCTCTGTGGGCGCCATTCGTACCAGATGTTATTGGATTTGAGGCCCTGGAACATGATTCCAAGGGACCATTTACATAAAGGCATATGAGTTGTGCTTCCCAGAACTGGGCAACTCTACAGCTCTGGGCCTATTTATCAAAGGAATGTACTATAATCCACCCTCCTTCAAAAAAAAGCTATTCCCACAGATGATGGCAGCATCAGGTGATAAGTGTGGTCTCCTGAGGGGACCACTCTGGGGAAATAGCTACTTTGATTTGAACATGTAAATCCCAGTGATATTCACAGGGGGCATAGTATTCTCTCACTCTCCTGCTGGCCTGCCACCAAGTACTAAAGGCAATTTAGATGACGCAAGAAATGATAAGTTAGAAATGGACAGATGGCCTGAGAGCAAGGCAAGTATGAGGATGGTAACAGAGAAGCAGGACCAGAAGTCCCAAGCACCTGCTCTATACTGAGTTTTCCACCTTTCAGAGCGAGCTGAGCACACATGTGAAAATAGAGCAGACATGTGTTCTCAATGTCTATGAGAACAAACATATTATTAACAGTTCCTCAGAAGAAACAAAAATGTCCCACTGAACTTCAGTGGTATTCAGCAATGAGGTATGTAGCACTTTTTCTAGGATGAGTTCACAAACTTAATTGTCCTACCGGCTGTGTGTGTGTGTGTGTGTGTGTGTGTGTGTGTGTGTGTGAATAAATTGATTATGGGCATTGGCTCACAAGATCACAGAGACCAAGAATTCCCACAATCTTTCATTTATAATAAGCTGGAGACCCAAGAAATCTGATAGTATTCATTCCAAATCCAGATGCCTGAGAACCAGGAGTTCCAATATCCAAGGGAAGAAAGATGGATGCCCCAGCTCAAGAAGAGAAAGAATTTGCCCTTTCTGTACGTATTTGACCTATTTGAGCCCTTGACAAATTGGATGGAGCCTGCCACACCGGTGAAAGAGAATCTGTTTTACTCAGTCTGATTCCAATGCAAGTCTCTCGGGGTGCACCCTCACAGACACCCTGAGCAATAATATTTTACCAGCTATCTGGGCATCTTTTAGTCTGGTCAAGTTGACACATAGAATTAACTGGCACAATCTGTAATTTTCCACTTCATAAAAAATGATAGAAGGAAAAGAAAAAAGACATCCTATCAAGACTTGATAACTGGTAGAGGTAGTTTCCCAGGTGTTCCTTATATTATTCTTTATTATATGCTTGAAATGGTTTACAGTAAAACAATTAGCTGCCTTTTTAAATGCTTCATGATGGGAAGAAGTTAGTATGAAATATGTCGGGTTTTGTATCGTTTTGAGGTGAGCATGCCCCCACTTGCATCTGATGCTCTTTAAGAAGTCAAAATGTTGGGGGTGGTGCCTGTAGCTCAGTGAGTAGGGCGCCAGCTCCATATACCAGAGGTGGCAGGTTCAGAGCCGGCCCTGGTCAAAAACTGCAAAAAAAAAAGAAGTCAAAATGTTTAGTGGACATGGTATTGGCTCTCCCAAATCCAAGCCCCAAGATGAGTAATCTAAATTCACAGAGGTAATCAAACTCCCCTTGCCAGTGACGGGTTCAGGCTGGCCTGGGGAGTTAAGAAAATTTTAGCCATTACTATATATAGGTCACTCTTTAAGTTGTTCTTTTTACTTAAAATTAAGTTTTGAAAAACTTTTCATTTCAAGACTTAACCATCCCCTTCATTAAAAAAAAAAATGTTGTATTGTATTCTACAGCGTGGGAACTCATGTTTATTTCACTTTTCCTTTATTGGGGAACACTGAAACATACCTCTTTGGATACTGTTGAAAACACTTCTGAAGAGGAAATGTACTGAAGCAGAATTCCTGAATTAAAAGAGTTGAGTGCATTTTCAGTTTAGACAGAGAATGCCTGTGCCAGTTTTGATGCCTGGTGTAGCAACAGCTACCCTGTGCTCAGCTGCCAGCCTCCCCCCTCTTCCTGCCCACTGTCCATCAGCTGCCACTCCAGTGCAAGAGTGTGCATTTCTCCCACAGTGAAGCCCTGCGTGTCTCTGGGAAAAACGAGAAAAAAAAATTTCTTTCTTTTAGTAGGGAAGGGAGCAACAATCAAGGATGTTAGTGATTTACCGAAGATGATACTGAAAATATTTAATTGCCTCAATTCAGCCTTTATAGCATCTAAAAGAAAAAAAATATTTAATTGCCCATGGAACTAACACAAACAGGACAGAGGCCTTCCTCTTGTGTCCCCAGATAGGAGGCTAGAAGACTCCTGCTGATCTACATGTTAACCCTTTTAGTTGCTAGACCATACAAAGGTCTCTGGGGCCCTAAGGAAGGGGTGATGGGCATAGATAGGAGATGTAATACCAGAGCACATGTGCTGCAGGAAATCTGAGGGGCACAGGCTCCTGAGCACTATGGGACTCCCAGGTTCTTGGAGAAGAGGTTCTCTTGCAGCATTTGGGTAAAAGCAAGGCAGGCACACCTGGACCTTCCACTTCTCTGTGTACATGACCTTATTGGGCCCCTCCTCTTCCTAGTCTGCCCCAAAGAAGACGCATTGATCTGGGGTAAATGTAGTTTGAAATGGTGATTTTAAAAATATGAATGAAAAGACTACATCAAAACCTCCTTGATCTCGATTTTCTGTTTTGAGCAGTAAGATTCCACATGGACTGTTTTCATACCATATTGGGCTGGAAGGACAGAAGAGCTGCTCTTCAGCAGCCCTGCAGAGCCAACTCCCCCAGGACTCCTTGAACTCCTGCAGATGCTGAACAGGTGTTCAAGAGCAGGGCTGAGACACCTCCCTCCCCCTTTAGTGCTCTGATGAGGAGTGTGGCTGAGATGGGGACAGCAGTGAGGCCCTTTCCCTCCAGGAAAACTTGAAACCTGCTTCCTGTATGCAAGAGAACCCAGGGGCGGGTGTCAATTGTTCCTTCCTGCATGACCCAGGAAGATTTAGTCCTTTTAAAGAAAAATACTGAAAACTTCCTGGAAGGCCAGGAAGTCTTAGGAGTCCTTGATTCCCAGTTCAGCCAACTCAGTTCTGGTTCTCTGCCTGAGGAAGGTGGGTAAGGCAGACGCCATCTTTGGTCTCTAGGTCCAGGTACGAAGGTCCCCTGGCACTATCTCTCCTGCCTATCAGAATGTGGGTAGGGCCCGTCCAATTCTTCCCCTTTGCTCTCATGGCCATTCCCCTCACACCTGCAGACCTTCAAGAGCCTAGCTGGACTGAGGCGTCTGATGGTCCTGGCAGGGAACCTTGAAGAAACGGGAGCTCAATCGGGGCTTCTCAGATCAGCATGCCTGAGGTCACCCGGAACAAAGCGGTTATTTATTTCAACTTTTAGCTCCGAGTATGAAGAGAGAGGGCATTGTCTATAGAAAGACGCTGAGAATTCTTTAACAGCTCTTCCCCAGTGTGACCTTCTAAAGTAAGGCTCCAAGTTCCCAGCACCTTGTGGAGGACTAGGAGGACGCGAGCGTACATAAGAATCCCATCCGCGGCCGAGGGAGAGACGGAGTGTTGGGGGTCCATCTGTTTCAGCCTCCGTTGCCGCGAGACCCCAAATAGCTGGGAAAAGCGATCCCAACCTGCGAGCGCGCTCCCGGTTCACGTCCAGAGGGCGCTGCAGACTCGCGCCCAGAGGACCAACTCCCACTCCTGCCCCTCTCGCGAGCAGCGCCCCAGTACTCTTGAGCCGGAGAGCAAGTGGGTGAACCCCGCCTCACCACCCCGGTGCAGCCGAACTTAAACCCCGGGAACCACAGTTTGCAAGAACCACCGCTGCGAAAGGAGGCGAAGCTCAGCGGCTACCTTGCGGGAGCCCCACCGGTTCGGACTCCAGGGGGCGGGCCTGGGCGGGGTCTGGGCGGGGCTTGTTCGGGGTGGGACGTTCCCAGGGGCCGGGCCGCTTTCGGAGGCTCGGGGGGCGGGGTTCTGAGGGTGGGGACTGGGGCAGGCCTGGAGACCTGGCGGAGCTGGGGGGGGGGGGCTAGTTTTTGCAACGGCTAAGGGCCTGTGGGTTTATTATAAGGCGGAGCTCGGCTGGAGAGGTGCGGACCAGATCCGATCCGAGTGCAGAGGAATCTGGCATAGAGAGCGGACTCCTGCGGGGCACCCCAAAGCCCTCGCTTAGGACAGCAGAGCGCTGGGCAGGCGCCCGAAGGAGCATCGCGCAGAGCTACCGGCGGAGCCGGCCCTTAGCCCCGACCAGCGCAGCACGCCGAGCTCCAGCCACCGGTTCAGGCAGCATGAGGCGCGCGGCGCTCTGGCTCTGGCTTTGCGCGCTAGCGCTGCTCCTGCAGCCGGCCCTCCCGGTGAGTGCGGCCCCGGCCGGCTAGGAGGCGGCGGGAAGCCGGGGCTAACCGCCGGCTGCTGCCGGCAGCGGCACGTGGAGGGGGAGGGGAAGCGGGGACTTCCCTTATTCCCGCGCTAGCCTAGAAGGCCAGGGACCGTGAGCCCCGAAACTAGGGCTCTACCCCAATTCCCTCTGCCGTCGGTGGGTGCTACACCGATCCCGCAGCTCTGGGTCGGGGGCTAAGGCATCCCGCCGAGCAGAGCCTGCACCGGGGCCCAGCGCTCAATTTTGTAAAACGTCTCCACATGTGTCGGAACCTGCCAGCTCCCACCCCCCCCTCGCCCGGGCCACGGCGGCCGCTGCACTCCGGTGGGTGACCCAGGGGATACAGTCACTGTGGCCACAGCGCCCCTCCCGCAGACCTAATTCAAACCAGACCCATGGGCTTGCGCCCCAAGCGCATACTAGCCCGGCGCCCGCCCCTCGCGCGGAGGCAAGTTTGGGCGCAGTGGAACCAGCGCGGGAGCGGGCGGGCGCGTTGGCCCAGGGAGTCGGGCCACTGCTGCGTGGGGTATGCGGGAGGACGGCTGCGGGGCCCTCGGGCTTTTGCTTGGCTGGTGGAGGTGATCCGGGCCGAGCTGGCAGCGGGAGGTCCCGGGAAGTTGGCCTGGCAACGCTAGAGACCTGGAGGAGCCCAACTTGTGGGCTGCTGAAGTTGAACTGGCTCGGGAGGGCGCGCTCCGGTGCCCAGCGCGGCTGAGGCGCGCGGGCGCCTTCCACACCAGCGGACCCGGGCATGGCCTCCGCATCTCCGGCTCGGCTTTGTGCTGAAGCCGCTAGGAGGGAAGGCGGGTCCCTTGGCCCGCCCTGGAGTGCTAGGGAGAAAGGAAGGACAAATGTGGAGCTCGAGGAGGGGGAAGGTCTTTGGGTGGCATGCAGCATCCACCTTTGGCGGGGTCAGTCCCCTTTTAAGTGGGATGTGGCCGACAAAGAGCGGCCTGAGGGTCCCAGAAAGTGGATCTCCCGCGCCAGCCGCGGTCCACTAGCCCGCCTTCCCCAATGGGGGCGCTTTGTTCTCGGCCCCTGTAACCCTTTCCTGGGAACCGCCCCACAGCGCCGGCCCCCAACGGGGTCTGGGACCTGGGCCACCGCCAGGTGTCAGCGCCAGCCGCTGGGCGCCCACGTCCTCCCATCTCCCGCACCCGGCGGTCCTCCTGGCGGGCTGGCTCAGCCATCTCTGGGGATGTGGAGGGGAGGTACGCAGCCAGGGGCTCTTCCCCTTCCGGAAGTGGCGGTCTCTCGCCACCACATCTGGACAGCTAGACTTCCCCAGCTCTGGCAAAAGGAGGCGTGAGGGCAGGGAAGGAGTTCTGCCGCGGGTGGGGATGGGCAGGCAGTCCTCCGCTTCTAATGTGACATCTGGACGAGTGACCCGCTGTGAGTGATGCCTCTGTAATAGTAGCTAACTTTGGGGTCTTTGGCTCACATGAGAGGAGTTAGGTACTGTTGTTTTTGAGACTGATATGTAAACTGCCTTCCTTGCTTACCAGGTAACCTGAGCTTTCACACATTGGAAGACCAGAGAGGTCCTTGCAGCCTATTATTGCCTTGCTAGCGAGTTGAGTTGGACCTTGCAGGCGGTGCATCTGGAGTGCCCCTGGGAGTGATGTGATTTCTGAGCTGGGTGTCTAGTACACTGCTGGCGTTCAAGTCCAAGAAGTTGCTCTTTAGGGCTGTGGTTTCTGTGGAACTCAGATTGTGCCTGGAATTGCAGTTACGACTCTGGAGGAGACAGTGGAGTGCTTGGCTGACCACCCTGCCCTGCCTGGCATCACCTCCTTGCTCTGTTCTCTCCAGGCCTGAGAGGGGCCTGAGCAGGGGATGCCAGGGTGGGGCATTCCACTTATTTCCAGCAGGAATCAGGGACTGGTGGTTCCTTTGCCTGCCTTGTGTGAGGCAGACATTCCTGTGAGGTCAGAGTTTTAGTTTCTGTGGGCTGGATAGGGTAAGAGGCTGCTGTACAAGGCATTATTTCTTGCCCAGAAATGTTGACACTTTATGGAGACATAGGGCTTAGGAGGCAAGAGAATCTCCAAGGGGAAAGGAAGGAGGGAAGGAGGTCTCAGGGAAGGTCCAGAGTGCAGGGGAGAGGCTTCTCAGAAGAGGGGGTCCTCCAGCTCATCCTGAAAGCATCGACTTGAGTTTTGGAGTCAGACTCTGGCTTGGAGCTTGGGCATTCTTTTCTCTTTTTCTTATTTTATAAAGTTTAGTTTGTTGCTGTTTCCCAGCCCTGCCTTGTCTCCCTCTTATAGTGAATGCCCATGTTTGCATAAGGGGGAGGGGTGCATTATGTGTCCTAAAGAACCCTCCTTTACCCCTTTCCAAAAAGAATAAGGCAGTTGGGATTTGATTAAAATAGGAGAAGGTGCCCATGAGTAGCAGAGATCTGGCCCTGTCCAAAGGTTTGCCTTGGCCCCAGTGGGAAGCAGGTCAGAATCCCTCTGGGGACCAGCGAGATAGGGAGTGACTCCTGAGTGCTTGACTCTGAACAGGCTAGGGAGGCTGCTAGGGCAGGAGATTGCTCAAAACCACTCCCAAGAGACAAAAACAGGTTTGTCTAAAAAGGTTTCTCTGTTTGTGTGTGTATATATCTGTGTTTCCTGTGGTCTTTTGTTTCTGCCATGTAGGAAAAATTACTTGTTCTGGAATAGTTATTTGCTGTTTTTCTCTGTCTCTTTCTTGCAAGGCATAAAATCCCTTTTCCCTTAATTATGGGGGCTAGTGGAGACATTTCCCCATGGTCTGGCAGAGTGGGTAGAGGTGGAGGGGGAGGCCCTGGCTGCCTCCGCTCGGCCTCAGAGCCTTCTAGAAGTGATGTCACCCCTGGCTTCAGCTCCACAGGGAGGGTGGAGCTGGTTTAAGTCTCTACCTGTGGCTCAGGATGGGGTCCAACAAAACCTCATTAGCACGGATTGGTGGAGAGAAGTGTTAGGAAGGAGAAGGGACTGGAAAGAATTAATGAAAAGCTTTGACTTCTGCAGTATTTTATATAGGAATCTTTTCTGTTGCTGCAGAATTTTGGATTCTTGAAATCCCTTGGGAGTGAGGTGTCCTTAGTATGCAGGTTTTTTTGGTGTGTAAAGAATCCTTATTACCCTCAAAAGTATTCTTACTTTCAGCAGGACTCACTGAAATATTTATACTCCTTCCTTTATCAACAAAAAAATGCTTGGCATGCTTTAATCTCCTCTGGATGCCAGGATCATTGTCCTTATAGTTGTGCTCGGTCAGGGCATTGCCTCTTGGTTTTATAGGAGCACTTTGCCCCTATGCCAGGTGCCCCCAGGTTGCTCTGTTTTGAATTCTGGTCTGTTCTTTTTCCTTTGTCCATCCCTCTGAGAGCAGCCAGAAGCGACTTTTGTGTGCCTGGGGGTAGCAAGCAGTTTTTCTGTTCAGTTCTAATTTGTTCCTTTTCTCCAGCAGGACTAAGAAACTGATCAGATTGGTTGGAATTATTTCTGAACCAAGAGTTTTAGGATCTGAGTAAGTCTTGCCTGTGAGTAAGGTTCATAATCTGCAATACCCATGTGTGGATTTTGTGTTCTGTGTGGGCCTCAGCTGGGATCTGAAGGTTTATTGTGTCCCTCTGCCTCCCTGCCCCCACCTAGAGAAACAAAGAGATGCTGGCAAGGTGAGGCAGTTAGAGGCCTCTCTCACTGAAGAGATGAGTAATCTCTTAAGGCAAGTACCTGAAGACACCCATGTCCCAAGTTCTTTACCCTGGTTTGATTTTTAAATGACTTGGCGGTGACAGGGAGCTTAGACCATCCAGGCAAGGGCCATTGTTCTATAGCCTGGACGGTTACTCTCCACTTTGGTCCTGTCTTCTCTGTCTTCATATATGTTTTATTTGGATCTTAGTTCGTGTTTCTCTATAATCTGCGCCCGGACCGTTCGGCGGGACTGAGACAGTTTTGCATTAAGTAGAGCCGCAGGACTGCTTCTCAACTCTGCCACTGATTCACTGCGTAATCCGGGGTGAGTCACTGTCCTTGTAAGGCTTGTTGGCCTCATCTGTAAAGCGGACACCATAATACCTGTTCTCCCTGTCCTCATTCTGTCATTTGCGTATTCATTTCACAATGGATGTGTGAAAGTACTTTGTGATGAAAGTGCCTGAGGAAAGTTAGCTATTGATATAATTAAGGGAGCCCAGTGCTTAGTACTTTTCTACATTCTTATTTAATATTTATCCCTTTACAATATATAATATTATCGCCCCTTCTTATAGATGAGGAAGCTAAGGCCTACGGAGGTGAGGCTTCCCCCGCCCCGAAGGGGCAGCAGGGGCAGAACCAGGATTTGTGTGTGTGCCTGTGTGAAGGCATGAACACACCAAGTCTCCCCCGAGAAGCCTGGATTTTGGGGGCTGGCTGAACCCCATGAGGCCTACCTGGTTTGTCGTGTAGATGTGAGCATTTTGGATGGGAAGGCATTGGGCTGGGCTTAGCTGGCCTGAACGGTGCAAACCCTGAGCATTGGGCAACATTTTGCGTTTATGTTGAGTTCAACTAATGGCTGCTCAGGGACAGCTAAGAGCTTATGGGAAGCCTAGTGAGACTTAGGAGGGCAGGGTGGGAAATGTGTGGGCTGTAGCCCAGACAACACCCATAGGTCTTTGGCTGGGTGTGGGGTGGCCTGTTTGGATGGTGCCCTTAAGCTGGAGCCCTGATAGCACCAGCATACACTGGGGAAACATTTGTGGAATTATTAGATTATTTTTAAGCCTGGGAAGCAGGTACTATGGTACAAGTTGGGCAGCCAGAACCTAGGATGGCTGGCTCCTCGCTAGGTTCACCTGGTGAATGCCAGGTTCCGCTGAAGGGATAGGAACTGGACATTAAATGAGTTTTAGTTTCCAACTGTTGCCTCACTGCCATCTTCTTTTCACCAGCCAATTTTGGAGTATTGGATAGAAAGTGCCCCTTGAGGCCCTGCCTGTGACCAGAGAGAAGGAATAGGTTTAAAGGAATCTATGGAAAGAGGGCTTTTGGTGCCAGGATCCTGTACACTGGAACAGTCAGTACCATGTTGGTTTCTTCTCAGCTGTTCCAGCAGAGGTTGGGTTTAGGGTGGGAGCATACATTCTGGAACCTTCCTTTGAGTGGGACATGAGCGCCCAGGGGAAGACAGGCGTGTTTATATCCAGGGGCATAGGCTGTGGACGTGAGGCTGCAGAGGCAAGACCCTGGGCTTGGGGCTGCGGTAGCAACTATGCAGTTTCCAGGTGCAGGTGGACATGGGGAGCCCCTCCATGGCTTTCCCCAAAGACCAGCTTTATCTGTGCGATGTTATTGTGACTGCCTGCCTGGAGAAGCTTAGGTTTGTGTGGAGAGGCAGCATGAGAAGAGCCCTGGTGTTCCCAGGCATGAGCTGGGTCGTGCTATAAGAGCCCAGAGGAGGCAGAGGTCTGAGTGTCCTCTGGAAAGTGTCTTGCTATCTGTCATATCTGTCATACCGAGCGTGTTCGGTAGGGCTGTGAGGGTGGAAGGGAACTTACAGAGCAAGGAGAGCCTGCAGCAGGAAATTTTGAGGCTTGGGGCCATTAAGTCAGGAGCTGCGAAGGGTGGTGGCCAGACCTGTCCCCCTCCCACCTGCCTGGTGGCCTTTCTTGTTGATTTGTGTACTCAGTTAGACAGAGGCTTCCAGATGTTTCCCTTTACTGCCCCTGGGCCCTCTTCCCACTGGGAGCCCCTTAAGGGTCTCTAACCTCCTGGCATTAATGGCTTTGTGGGTTGCCTAATTATATATAGAGGATGAACCTACTCTGGCTCAGCCCTGGGAACAACTCTGCCCAGTGGTCACCTAAGAGAGGCCCTGTGTGCATGTGTGTATGTGTCCACACCTGTTGGATGTGGAGTGTGGGGTGGGTCCCTGCCACAGGCTCCAGATACAGTCTTGACTCGTTTATTCGCGGGGCGTTCCTGTTGTTAGGCTGTAGTCCCAGTTTTGGGGAAAACTGGTCACCATCTGGCCACACCTTCCTCATAAGCCAGGATGCTCCTTCCTCTTTGTCTCCCTCCATGGTGGTCTTTTCCCTTTGTAATTGCAGCTCTGGCACCCCCTGGCTATAGAAGTCTGCAGAAGTTATTCCTGCAGAGAAGGGCAGCCAGGACACCTGTCCTTCCTACTCTCAGTTTAGCTCCCAGCCCGGTGTGGCCTGGCCAGCCTGTTGCCTCCTACTTTGCCCAGCTACTCAAAAGGTCTCTTTCCCTTCCTCAGTTCTCAGAGCCATGCAATTGCAGACTTTGTCGTAGGAAAGGTGAAGGTGAACTGAAAGACTTGTCTGGGCTTCATGGTTTTCTGCCATTATTCCTCTGGGGACTCAGGGAGAACTAGCTGCCTGAGGGTCATCTGTGGGATGATGGCATGTCGATGGAGGGCAGGGCAGGGCAGGGCAGGATCCTTTGAGCCTAGTGTGGGAGGCAGGGTAGATGGAGGCTCCTGGGCAAGGCAGGGCTGGGGGTGGGGGCCAGGTGATGTTCTCTGTGCACATGGGGCATCCTGGCACCTGCCCCTGAGGCCTGCTCCAGGAATGAAAGCTGTGTCAGGCAGGTCGGGACAGTGGGGAGGTGGGCGTGGTCATCGGCCCACTCACCAGCTGAGTCATGGTGCCAGGCCCACAGGTCCTCCCTGGGGACTCGCCCAACCAGCCATGACCCACTGTGAACCCACTGTGAACCCACTGTGTGCCAGCATGAGGTGGGAGTACAGTAAGGCACAGGCTCGGGGACCTGGCCTCCAGCCTTGGCCCTGCCCCTTTACTTTGAATGACTTTGTTTGGGGGTATCTCTTGGCCTTAGTGAGCCCATCTGTGAAATGGGGGGAGGGGGCGGGAAGCAGAAGTGAGGTCATGCTTTTGGATGTGTGTGGCCTGTCGTGGCTATGTGTTATGACTGGTGGGTACCTGAATGGCTCCTGCCACCCCACGAGGGTTCTGCTTTAAGCATTGAGGGCTTTGTGAGCCCTGCCTGGCTTGACCAGATTTAAAACCCGAGCCTGAGCACTTGCTGTGTGCACAGCCCTGCTCAGCAGGAAGGGATCCATGTCTCATCCAGGGTACACATGAAAAAGAGGGTGGCCATTACTGGAACCAGACAGGAGGACTGGGCTCTGCAGATTGGCCAGAAGGGCAGTGACGATGATGGACATTCCCCAGTCAGAGGAAGGGTTTTGTCCCAGGGACCTTCAATACAGCAGTTTCAAAGCAGGAGCTTGGGCTATAAGATGGGACATTTTTGGAAGCTCCAAACATGTAGGGCTGCTTCCTGGCTATGGGCAGGGTTAGGGTAGAGGGTCTTCTTGGGTGGGCAACAGGAGCTGCAGAAGCCACTAGTCCTGCTCAGGGACCACTTTTGGGCACCACTGATCTCTAGAGATGTTGAAAGAACTGGCTGTCCCACTATCATGACTTTAGCTCAAATTCAGTCTTTCCTATGTGGGGCTGGGCTACGCAGTGCTGTGGGTGGCCACACTGGCTCTTTGGGTGTGTTCTGTGCAACTCAGAGGGCTGAGAGACCTAATTCTGGTGCCTGGCCTGGTGGGCAGAGGAGAGTTGCATGTCTCCCAGGGTGAGAGGTGGGAAGGAACTTCTGGAGGAACGAGGAGCTTGTGCCCACTCAAGGCATCTGGCATCCAGAAAGCCCTTCAGGACTTGGGCTGTGGCCTCGCTGCCCATGGCACTGACACCAGGGTTGGCTGATGATGATGCAGTGGCCCTCCCTAGTCGGGGATGAGATTGTGTCAGTCCCATGGCTGGGGCACAGAGTGACATTGGCTCTCCTCCTCCTCAGTCCCCTAGCATCCCCATCTCCCAGAAATTTTCCGGGGCCTTGGAGGTCCTGTATCCTGTTCTGGACAGAAATAGTGGTCAGGTTTGAGCTTGCAGGGCCCTAGGCTGTGCGGTGTTTTGGGAACCTCTGGACTGTCATGGAAGCTTATGTCACTCCAGCTTTTCCCAGAAAAAAACATAGTGGTGCAATGCTGCTGTTATGATGATTGTATCTTTGCCAGGATGGGGCCTGAGGGAGGGTATGGGGTAGTCTGCCCCACTCCCAACAGGTGTTCGGAAGGGGACCTGGAGCTGGGGACTGAGCACAGGTGGAGTTCTCCCTGGGGCCAGACCTGGTTGTTGTCAAATCCAGCAAGGTGGCCCCGCTCTGTGGGTGAATCTGTAGCAGTGACCTAGGTGTCCTGGAGGAGAGTCATTCTTACCGATCCTGTCTGGGAGCTGGGCGTGCAGTGGGCATGGCCATCTGAGCCTGAATGCCTGGGTCTGCCTGCCTTGAGGGACCCAGGCTGGGGTCCTGAAGCATGGGGTGTGCAGGAGAGGTAGGACCCAGAACTGGCTGGCTAGTCTGTGGTGGTTAGTCCCACCTCAGGCTAGAGCAGAGAGTTGTTGTGTGGCGGCTGGGAAGGGTAAAGGGCACTGAGTCTGGCCCACCTGGATCACATCCCAGCTTTGTCACTTCCTTCCTGTGTAGTCTTGGGCACGATTCTTCCCCTCCCTCTAAGCCTCATTTTCCTCATTTGTAAAATGGAGTTTTTCTCATCCTGCCTCAGGGCTTTGGGAAGGAGTCAGGTAAGTGCATGTGTGATATGACTGGGGGCCCCTTCCTTGCCTGCAGCAAAGAGGAGCACATCTGGGCAAGCGCTAAAGCTGAGCTGCCATGGGGAGCCCCTGGGGCTGCCGCTGTGGCTGTGACCGGGCAGGGGTGCAGCCTGACCCAGCGGGCATATAGTCACAGTGTGACAGCCTGCTGCTCTGATCCCAGCAATCATGACATACCACGGTCTGCAAACATGGCTTTTGCCCCTTCTCAGAAACCTGCGCCTTCCCTGGCAGGCCAGACTTTGCTCTCCTCTGCCTGAGCCTCTGCCAGAGGCTGCCTCCTGACCTGGGGAGGTATGGGCTGGGCTAGCAGGCACCAGGGCAACCCATGTGGGGCACAGTGGCCTGGGCCCCAAACTTCAGGCTGAAGTTTGTCCTAGAGAAAAAGCTAGGTTCTCCATGGAGGCCGACCATGCTGGGCTAGGCTGCGGAGTGTGGGATGGGTGGTATCCTTCGCTTCCTCCCGTGGATGTGATGGCTGTTCTATTCTGCCTGTTGGCTACGCCGAGATGGGTGGTTCACAGCACACCTGCTGGCCTCTACTTCAGTGCCTTGTGCTGTTGGTCAGGTAACAGTCTCTCTTTGCCTCAGTTTCCTCATCTGTAAGATGGACATAGTACCACAATCTAAGGTGGTTGTGAAAATCAAATTAATTCAAGGAAAGTGCTTAGATTAGTAACTGCCACATAGTACTCAGGAAATACCAGCAGATTATTACTACCTTTGAAGGCCCAATTTAGGTGTTTATATTCTTTGAGAACCCCCAGCTCAGCCAGAAGCTTAGATTTTTCTCCCATCCCTGACTGTCCCTGAGCCCTAGGTAAGGTGTTGTGGCCACTTCCCTTCCCTGAGCCCCTTACGACTGAGACTGCATATATAGTCTCCCCTTCAGTTACTTCAGTACCAGAAGAGGCTGTGAGGGTCCAGGAGCTCTGTGCTTTGCATTTAAGGCTGTTCAAATCTCCCATCTGGTCAGGAGGGCAGGCCGCTTGAGCTGGGGCTCACCAGTAATCTTAAGGAGTGGTCCAGCCTCTTCAGACACGGCCTTTACAGAAAATTCTGTCTTCCATCATCTAAGCCAGAAGGTACCAGCCCCACCCCTCCTTTAGGAGCCTCTGGGACCTCTTCAAGGATATCTGCCCTTCCTGTGTCTCTGTCTAGACTTCTCAGCCACCTCAGTGTCCACTCAGTCTGAATTGTACTTCTGAGAGGCAGGTTCCTAGGCTAGCCCATTGTTCTGTATGTGGGAGGTGAAGCCATGTTCCTCTGTGGCTCAAAGGAAGAACAAAGGGAATTTAGTCTTCCTTTCCTGAGTATGGTATTTCTCATATCCATATTCTGACAAAGCTTAAAAACTTTGCTCTTGGCATCTTTCAGCCTTCCTTTTATCATCCTTTCTCCTCTTCTGTAGCTCCTACCCACTCTCCGTGCCCCAGTTCCAGAAATAGCCCCTCCCCCCCCACAGAACTGACTTACGCTATCCTGTGAGTGACTAGTACTCCTTTGCCCTCCAAGAAGCATTTTTGTTTTCAAGGGGATATTATGCAATGACGGGGACATTGATGGGAGAGATTTTGGTGATAAACTTGGGGCATGTTCCTCCTCCCCACCTAGACACAGCTGGAGCCCTGGCTGGCTGCAGGTGTGTCAAAAGCTGCGGTTTCTGCCTCTGTCAAACTTGGGGCCACTTTATTTAGCCAGTGCAGGAGGAGGACACATGCCAAAGGTGTCAGGCCCCCAAACCTGTAGGACTGCAGTTTTAGGGGGCCTTGGACCTGGCCTAACCTGGGGACTAGCAGGGGACTGGAGGAGCCTTCAGAGAGCAGCTAAGGCTGGGGGGAAGGGAAGTGCTCTGGAGGCCTTGGCTGCCCCCTCTTTCCCAGAGTCACCTTGATTTGGGATATCCGCGGTGTCCTGCCTAAGCCACAATTCCCTTGGGAAGCTGGCAATGATGATAGCAAGTCTGTGTGAACAGGTGTCCCTGTCTCCCCACTCACAGGTCTGCGCACTGCTGAGTCTCATGTTGCCCAACTCACCCCTCAATTGGGCAGCTTGCTGTGGCTACTGTGTCTGGCTGTCCCTGGAGGGTGAGCCTTGACACCCCAGCCAGAGAGCATGCAGAGAGTAGAAGCCACAGACTTAGGCCTAGGAGCCCTCTTGCCACCATTGTTGCCAAACCCTCATTGTATAGATAACCTAAGCATGGTCTTTTCCAGTAATTTGGGAACAGAGCCCAGGCTGTAACCAGGGTTTCCCCATCCTGGGTCTGATCATTTCCTTTGGCCATCCTGCGGTGGCCGGTGCTGTGGGTCCTTGAGGAAGGAGCATGTGACGAGCCTTGGGGGACGGACCCTTTTCTGGCTCCCAGAACAGCACCAGGCACTGAGGCTGGCGCTGCCTGGGCTGGGTGGCCTTGCTCAATGCTGAATGCAATCTTGCCCTTCCTGGCCCAGCCCAGCCCAGGTTCTGACAGGTGGGGAAAAGCAGAGGAACTGGTCTTCCAGCTCCGAAGCTCCACACCCAGCCCTGCGCTGAGCCTGTTCTGAGACTAGTCCTGGCACGTGGGCCACCGAGGCAGGCGCCAGATCTATGAGGGGAGTAGGCTTGGGGGTGCTGATGGAAACACTGACCTAGTTTGGGCATCGGGGCTGGCACTGTGCTGCTAAGATCCCCCTCTCTCAACAAAGACCCCTGGCCCCTGGGTAGTAGAAGCAGGCAGGGGCAGGGCTAAAAGGCTTGTGCTGTGACTTTGATCTCGATTTCCCATCTGGGAAGCCCTGACATTGCACTAAATGGAAAATGCTACTGGAAAGATGTCTGCTGTCCCTCAAGCTGAGCCCTGCACTGGAACCCCCACTCCCCACCCCCCACCTCTGCAGCGAGGTGTCAGGGTGGGAACTACCAAGAGATGTGTAGAGGGTGCCGTGTAGTGGGGAGCCTGGCAGTGCCTCAGGGCTGAAGGCCACAGGAACCTCCTGGCTTGCCTGCTCTGTCCCCTCCCACCCTGGGCTGGCTGTCACTCCCTGCCTGTCTTGCTCCCAGCAGGTTCCAGCTTGCCTTGTTCTCGGTGGAGTCAGGGAGCTGATAAAATATAGTGCCTGTCCCCGGAAATGCTGCTGTTGCCTGGAGGCACCTGGGGACTCCTCCCTCCTGGGAGTGGCTCCAGCAGGGAGAGTTCAGGGTCTTGAGGCCCAGCCTGGAGCTCTGTGGCCTCAGCAGCCCTCCTGGCAGGCTGTGGAGCTAGGAAATAAGTCTTTGGAGAGCAATGAGGGGTCCGCCACCACCTGCACATCCGGGGACAGGAGGGACCCCAGTATCTCCTGGGCCTTCCTCCCACCCACCCCCTGCATGGGTCTGTGGCCTCCTTATCACCTTGCACCCCCAGCCTAGAGTGTCAGAGCCATAAGAGTTTACCATTATCCAGCCAGGCCCCTTCCATTTTCTGGACGGGGGAAGGTCCAGAGAGGCAGAGAGCTGCCCAGGTCACCTGGCACAGGGGCTGAGGAATGGGATCTGCCCTTTCCCTGAGACCCTTGGTCTGACCTGCCTGGTCAGTTAGTGTTTAATCACGGCCAATGAACAAAGTTGTGTGGTTCCCCACAGAGGGAAAGTGGTCACACAGACCCACACTGCAGGGCAGCAGGGCACTCAGGAGGCTGCAGGGTAGGAATGGGAATGGGTGTTTTGCAGCATTCCCTCCCCTGACTCCTCACTGGCACCCCTAAAATTTCACACTGAGGCCCTGCAGCCCGTGCTTCCCACTTGGCCTTCACCCCTGGGCCCACCCTGGGCAGCTCTCCCCTGCTGGGTCAGGCCAGGCCACTGCCTCAGGTCAGCAGATGGAAGGTGGAGGGCTGGGTCCTCCTAGGCTGGCCTTAGGCAGACACTCTTGCTTTTCCTTATGACCTGCTGCTGGTGGTGCAAGACTCAAAGGGTAATAGGCGGAAAGTGTTTCCTGCCTCGCAGCCTCCTTCCTGCTGGGCCAAAGCCCTGACCCCAGAACTCCCAGAGCCCCACCCAGGGTGGCTAAGATGCAGATGGGTTAACCATTCTCCTCTTACTCCTCGTCCGTTAGACATCATGTGTCCCCAACTTCTAGGTGAGTCAAACCTGGCTTTGGGCTTTCAAATCAATGTCTGCTTTGTGGGTGAGGAAGGGGCAGGGTGGGTGGCCCTTGCTCTGAGCAAACAGAAGGCATGGGTACCTGGTCTGTGCTTACCACAAGGTTGTCAATTTGTTACATAAACAGCTCATTTTCCTGAGACTTATAGAGGTTAAAGGCTGGCTTGCCTTCTGCCTGCCCAGGCAGCAAGAGGGCTCTGAACTGAGCCCACCTGTTCCTGAGAGGGGCAGCGTGCTGCAGACTGTTCCCACAGCAGACCTGGGAGATGAAACAAGAAGTCCCACCAAAAATTTTAGACTTAGCTGGTTCCTTGGTAACCCAAGTTCAAACTCAGCAATTTCTGAGTTCTCAGCCCCCTCTTCCCCAGGGGGCTGAAACCTCCCATTTTCTTTATCCAAGGTGCTGTCACAGAAGATCCAAAGCTGGAGGTTTGGGAAGTCACTAGCCAGTCTCCAGAGATGGGGGAGAGGTTCCTTGAGGCCAGGGAGTTGGTTTCAGTGGAGAAAGCATTTGCTTAAGAGTTGAATAAACAAGATCACAGAGGGATAAGCAAGTGGAGCTAAGGGAACAAATTGCTTTTAGGAACTGGGCAGACCCAAAGTCTTACCTAGCCCAGGGAGAAGCCCCGCTCTTGGGAAACTGTTGACCTGTTTGGGCTTTTCTGTGTAGGTGAGGGATCAGCCTCCCTGCTGTTCGCCTGGGTCTGAGCAGGTTGTGTCTTCAAGGTTGTACGCGGGCCCCAGTGTGCGTCTTTTCTGCAAGCTTTCATTACCTCATCTGTCCAGTAGAACCTGGCTTCTGCTGGAAAGTTCAGTACTCTTTACAACACAGTAGAGGCTCGTGTGGTCAAGCCCCCATTCCCAGCCCCCAGCTTGAGCTTTCTCTCTAAGGAAAGGTGTCCGTATAGCAGGATAGGGTAAGGCAGAGGCCTTGGGCCAGGGTGAAGCTATGATCTCAGTACCCTCTCTGTGCCTATGTGGTGGTTGGGATTCTTTGTTGCAGATGGGCACAGTCTTGGAGGTGGCTAGAGGCAGCTTCAAAGCTCTGTGGAAGCATCACAAGTATTTGAAGCACCGGGGGAGGGTATGGGTGGGATGTGCTCTGATATGGGAGAGGGATAAACTATGACTATTTATTCTAGATGGGTCATGGTGGGCTGCAACGTTTATTGTTGGGCCATGCAAGTCCCTTCTAGGGTTAAAACCTTACTTTTGGGAGGAGAGAGGGAGGGAACAGTTTTGCTTTTGTACTTTCAGAGGAAGTTCAATGTTATTTCTAGTCTTGCAGTTTCTACACGTGTCTGAAGTGTCCCTCAGACCTGGGCCCCTGTGGAGGTACACCTTCCATCTGTTCCTACTCTATTGCAGGGGTGCTTCACGAGGCCAAAGATCGTGGCTGGCCTTCCCTTTTCTGCTCTACTCAAGAGTGAGGCCCACCAGCACATGGCCAGGGCTTGGCAAGGCTTCTTGGGCTGAGGTGGCCCTGTTTCCTTAGAGACTAGCCTTAGGCAGGCCCTTCCCTCAGTCTATGCAGAGGCTGGTGGTGACCTGGCACCCTCCTGTCCCCTCTTCTCATCAGACCCTGTCCTCTTCCATCCCACCCTTTCCTTAGACAGGGCTTTTGGCATCTGGGTTGCATGTGCCCCAGAGTCCCTCTTCCCTAGGCTGAGTAGCTCCCACTCCCTTAATTAGAGCAATGGTCTCTATGGGCATTTACTATGTGCCAGGCTCTGTTAGGTTCTTTACTTGTGTAACTTAATGGAATTTTTGCACTGGTCTTGGAATGTAGATGTTGCTATTATAGATAAGGAGACTGAGGCCAAAAGTTTACTGTCATCCCCAGGGTCACATGACTAGTCAGTGGCATTGGTCAGGGGTATCTAGAGTCTATGTGTTGATCTGTGTTCTGCTTCTTTATTTGTTCTTTGTTCTGGTCTCTGACATTGGGGCCCTCCAAGGATTGGTGGCATAGCAGCTGGGATTGTTTGGGTCAAAGCCTTGTTGCTGAACAGAACTCTTAATGCACCTTTCCTGCCACTTGCTGCTGGGTGAAAGGTGGGTCCTCCTTTCCCCACTTGCTGTCCTGGGACCAGGGTTGGGGCAGAGTGGTCCCGACTTGATCCCTGCATCCCAGGGTTTCTGCACACTGTGCATGGCACATTCCGTCTCCTTGGTCTCTGCCTCAGGAGTGGGGCATAGGTTTTCCCCTGGCCAGGCAGATGGCATTCCTGGAGCTGCCATTTGCAAACAGGACCCCTCCCAGCCCCACAGCCTGTTTCCTGGAGCCTTCTCAGTACAGAGACCCTTCCAGATGAGACTCATGAATACCCTGTGGTAGACAATATTCTGACTAGAGGCTCTGAACCTGGTCCTTACTGTAGAGGGGAGCCTGGGCCAGGTGTGGGGAGGATTGTATGGCCAGGCCTGGGGCTGCCTTGTGTGGGCGGAGCGGTCCCCAGTGTCCATACCTGGAGTCTAGTACGCTTGGAGGCATCCTTTCCAGATTCAGGTTATCATGGGATTGTCCTTAGTGCTCTTGGAAGACCCCTAGAGGGGCAGTGTCAGCAATCTTGGCCTCTAGAGCTCTGTGGCCACCTGCCCCCAAGACTTGATCCTCAGTGGTAGGTGAACTGATAGGGTCCCCAGGGCCCACAGCCTGTGCTCCTACTATCTGTCCACCTGCCCAAAAGGTCTGGGGCTCCCTCACAGACTGAGCTCAGTGAGGGCCCTGTTCCCTCTTGTGTGTCCTATACCCCTGCATCCAGTACCAGGCTAAGGGGGCCCAAGGGCTGCTCAGAACCACATGAGAGGGCTTCCTACCTGGCACCTGGGCTGTGCAGGCTGGGAGGTGCTCAGCGGCTATCTGGGATGGGTACCTAGCAACAGTAGGGCTCTGGCCTGGACTCTACTCACACCTTTTTCTGATCCTTTTCCAGCAAATTATGGCCACAAATGTGCCCCCTGAGGATCAGGATGGTTCTGGGGATGACTCTGACAACTTTTCTGGCTCAGGCGCAGGTGAGGCTCACACAGGCCATGCTGGGGCAGTGGAAAAGGTGCTGGTGCTTATTGAGTGCATCCTCCCACCCCGGCACCTGTCCCTGCCCAGCTGGGTCTGAAGGGGGGTGCTGAGGAAAAGCATGGGTCTGTGCTGTGCTGAGCAGCCTGTAATGGAGAAAACGTGGGGGGTGAAGCGGAGGCCTTGGGGGATCCTGCTGCACACAGGCTTGTGCTCCCCTCTTCACTCTCTAGGCAACCTTAGAACCCACCTTCGGAAGGTTATTTGACTTCTGGAAGCCCCTGTTTTCTCATCTGTGAAATGGGAATCGTACTTTGACCTGATAAATTTGTTTCGAGCTGTGAAGCCGCACAGGGCCTGCTGGGCAGTAGCTTTTCCATCCATGTTCCCTTCCCAATTTTATCTTTCCATGGGCAAGAGGAATTTCTGAGCTGGAGGTGGTCAGGGAGGGCTGTCAAAGAGGTGGCTTGTAGCTGGGCATTGTGGCAGGCACTTGTAGTCCCAGCTACTCGGGAGGCTGAGGCAAGAGAATTGCCTAAGCCCAAGAGCTGGAGATTGCATGAGCCATGACGCCACGGCACTCTACCGAGGGTGACAAAGTAAGACTGTCTCTTTTAAAAAAAAAGAGAGATGGCTTGTGAGGGAACCTTGGAAGAGGGGTGAGAGCTGAGGAAGGCACACTGACGCTATCCTTAGGGAGGTTGGCATCTTTCTTGGGGGCAGGAGCCTTTCTGGGGAGAGGGCAGGTGTGACAGGGAGGGGCCAGAGAGGTGTGTGCACTTGGGGTAAGGCAGTCGGCCCCTGAAGGATGCCAGCCCTCACCCCTGCCATGGCTACAGGAAAGCTCCTTCCCTCATGGCCTTGCACCTTTCTCATGGCTGCCCCAGGCATAGAGAGCAGGAAGGGGTGGCTCTCCTTGCCCATTTTCAAGTTGAGTTTGGCCTCAGCTCCACCCAGGGCACAGCTTCTCAGGGAAGGGAGGGTTGCTATCCTTGCTGGTTTGGGTGCTCTGGGGCCTCCTCCCAATCCATACACTCTGCTACTGGCCCTACAGGTGCTTCTCAAGATACCACCTTGATGCAGCAGACCCCTTCCACTGGGAAAGACATGTGGCTCCTGACAACCACCTCGACAGCTCCAGAGCCTACTGGTTCGGAGCCCACAGCAACCTCCACCTCCATCCCGCTGGTTGGAGTGAGGCCCGAGGAGAAAGAGGCAGTAGTCCTGGCAGAATCAGAGCCTGGCCTCACTGCCCAGGAGCAGGAGGCCACCCTCCCACCCAAGGAGACCACGCAGTTCTCAACCACCCATCGGGCCACGACCGCCAGAGCCACCACAGCCCAGGCAACTGCCACCTCCCACTCCCACAGGGACATGCAGCCTGACCACCATGAGACCTCAGCTTCTGCAGGACCTGGCCAAGTGGACCCTCACATTCCCAGTGTAGAGGACAGAGGTCCTTCTGCCACCGAGAGGGCTGCTGAGGATGGAGCTTCCAATCAGCTCCCAACAGGAGAGGGCTCAGGGGAGCAGGTGAGCAGCCTCTGCCTTTCCTGAGACTTTGGGTGGTCCCTAGTGCCTGGCACCCAGCAAGGCCAACATCCTGAGCCCCGTGAGCACAGGGGCCCACCTTCCTCTGCCGCCAGGGTCTTGCCTAGAGCAGGACAAACCACTTATGAGATCAGAGCAAAAGAGTCCTCAAAGATCACCAAAGAGAGGGCCTCTGAAACGAACTCAAAGTTTCTGTTAAAAGAATGAAAATTCTACTAAGTCTTATTTTTTATCTTGTAGCATCATGGGGATTTTGCACATTACACTAAAATAAGTCTCCTTATTTCTATACAAAGATGTGTGCTTTGTATGTAAACAAGTTTTCGGGATATCCGTGTCGTGGCCCAGCCAGGGTCTGTTGTGATGTGGCAAGAGAGCTGGGCTTTGGGTCCCAGAGATGAGATCTAGGTGCGAGTGGCAGGGGTGATCAGGCACTGGCCATGCGGCTGGATGCTGCTGCTGGCTGTGGCCTGGCCCCCCCTAACCTGTCCTGCCTTCTACAGGACTTCACCTTTGAAACTTCTGCAGAGAACACAGCTGTGGTGACTGAGAAGGTGGTGGAGCCTGACGATAGGAATCAGTTCCTAGAGAATAAAGGGGTCACGGGGGCCTCGCAGGGCCTCCTGGACAGGAAGGAGGTACTGGGAGGTGAGTTGCGTCTCAGGTGGGTGGTTGGGGGACAAGCTGCTGCTCTGCAGTGGGAGGGGCTGTTTTTAGCCCTGGGATTCAGAGCTGATCACAGCCAAGGCCACCTCTAGGGCTGCCCAGTGGGGAGGGATTGGCAGGGCCCCAGGAGCCACGAGCTGAGCAACACCCTGTCTGCCCACCCTAGGGGTCATTGCTGGAGGCCTGGTGGGGCTCATCTTCGCTGTGTGCCTGGTGGGCTTCGTGCTGTACCGCATGAAGAAGAAGGATGAGGGGAGCTACTCCCTGGAGGAGCCGAAGCAAGCCAACGGCGGTGCCTACCAGAAGCCCACCAAGCAGGAGGAGTTCTATGCCTGACAGGGGCGCTGTCCTCCCCCTCTCCCACCACTCACTAGGCCCCCACTTTTCTCTTCCGTGAAGAACCGCAGGCCCTGGCCCCTGCTGCCACACCACCTTCCCAGCACTCTGGCCCACTGGCTGCTCCCTGCCCACGGAGTCCTCGGCTGCGCAGGGAGCTCCACTCTGCTTCTCTGACTTCTGCCTGCAGACTTGGGGCACAGAGGGTTTCTTGCATATCATCTTTCCACCATAGCTGGCGCCTGGCGTCATACCGTTCTGACTTGGTTTCCCCTGAGTGGAGCAGCCCGTTCCCAGGCCTAGCTCTGGAGAGAAAGGGGACCCAGCTGCGTTGGATCTGGATGGCCCTCTGTGGGTGGTGGCTTTGAGCTGATACATCTAGAGCACTTACTGGTAGATCCAACAGTCTGGGGGTCTTTGACCACTGAGTGGCTGGCTGGAGAGGGCAGTTTAGGCTTCTTCAGAGTTCACACTGTTTCATGGGGAAGTTGAATTTAGGTATCAATTCTGTTTTGCACATGTTTCCTCTAGTTTCTTTGTTCATAGCCCCAGTAGACCTTTGTTACTTCTGAGGTAAGTTGAGTAAGTTGACTTGGTATCCCCATCTCGCTTCCCTAATCTATAGTCAGGAGACAGCATCAGGGTTAAGAAGATATTTTTTTTTTTTTTTTTTTTTTTTTTTTTTTTAACTAGGAGAACCAAATCTGGAAGCCAAAATGTAGGCTCAGTTTGTGTGTTGTCTCGGAGTTTGTCACTCATGTGTGCAACAGGGTATGGACTATCTCTGTCTGGTGGCCCCATTTGGGGTGGCCTATTGGTGGGCTGGCCAGTCCTGGCTGCCATGGGGCCACTCCTGCTTTTGAGCAGTGGAGCCTGTGACCTTGAGCTCATGGCCGCACTGTGGCTTGTGCTGCCGTGACATTGGAGGAGCCCATGTGAAGTGAATGGTGGAGGCGCACGCTGGGTATGGAGAAAGGACCTCAGAGTGGGTGAGTGTGTAGCAGTGGCCCAGAGACTCTCTTGCAGACCTCGCCTCTCCTGCCTTGAGCACCCCATCTGGGGGATGCTTCCTCTTGGAAGTTGACAAGAGGTGTCTTGGGCACAGCTGACTCTTTGTGCCTCCATCAAGGACCAGGTTCACCCTTAGCTCCTGTGGCCCCGCCCTTGGCTGGAATCAGGAATGTTTTCCAAAGAGTAATCGTCTTTTGCTTTTGGCAAAACTCTACTTAATCCAGTGGGTTTTTCCCTGTACAGTAGATTTTCCAAATGTAATAAACTTTAATATAAAGTAGCCCTGTGATCTCTACCGCCGCCTTCTTTCCTCTGTGCTTTGTGTAGACGTGACCAGGCTTTTCTGCAAACACCAGCGTATTGGGAAACTTGGCTGGCATCTTTGTGCCTTCATTTTTCCCAGGTGGAGGGATTCTGAGTCCAGAGTCCCTCTGGTTTATTTGTCTTGTTTTGACTGAAATTCTTCTGGAGGTTGGTAAGTTCAGCCAAATCTTTAAGGCCCGATTTCAGCTTCTGTGTTGCTGAGCTTGAAAACCCATCTTCTAAATGGCTAAAGAAGGTGGGTGGCTCAGCGCAGCTTGACCTGAGGCTGCTGGCTCTGATGGAGATGTGGAACCGAGGCCTGCCTCACACACACTTTGGACAGCACACTTCCTCTGGGACCAGAGGCCCCAGCCCAGGGCTCCCGGGTACTCCTGCACTTGCTTATTTAATTTGACAATGGTGGTTCCAGTGGTTCTGTTGGCCACTCCAAGAGGTGGGCTGGTCTGTGGATCAGAGACATACTGCCAAACGGGGGCAACTATGCCCTGTGTTCAAAACTGGGACTTCCTGCCCGGAGTGTGTAACTGGAGATGGCTTGAGGGTGGGGGAGGGGTTTGTGACCATGCTCATCTAGTGGTCTGTGGGACAGCGCCCCAGCTTTTGGCTGGGCCCATTTGTGTAACTGCAATAAATGGTACTTGTCATTTTGGGCAATGGCTGCTGTGTTGGTGATTGAGTCTCTTCCTGGCCTGGGGGTGTCCTGCCCTATCACCTTCTTGGGGTGGGAGCCTACATCAGTCTCTTCCTCGAGGTCAGGAGGGTCTCCCTGCTGACTCCAAATTTGCTATCCTGGTTGCTTGTTGTGTGATTTCTGAAAACTCACTAGCAAATACAGTACAAAAGATCTAAAAAGGTCATCTGCACATGAGGGAACACAGCAGTGGGCAAATTGGGGGCTGAGGAAGCACAGGGCATCTAGTGACACCCCCACCCTACTCAGTTTTCACCCATGACATGGCCTGCTGTGTGTGGGAGTGTGTGCTTGCACATTATGTGGGATGCAGGGCTTATTGGATTGCCTACTCTATGGTCCTAGTGCAGGTCAGCCCCTGACTCCAGAACCCAGGCATGTCTTGGGCAGTACAGACCAGGAGGGACCATTCCTTCCTGGCCTCTGCATCTGCTGGTAGGGCAGGGACTGCAGGCTCCAGGAAGCATTATAGGACGGAGAATTGTACTCCTCTCTGCCACCTTATGCTCCAAAGGGCCTGGAGGCAGGCATGAAGTCCTTAAGGTCATTCATTCACTCAACAAACTGAAAACACCCAATGCCTATTTTCTACCAGTTTCCAAGGCTGGGTAATAAGGTCCCAGTTGTAGAATCAGCCCCTAAATAGTAATGCTTTTATCAATAATGTCCCTTTCACATGACACCTACATGGTTTCAAGACCCCAACCCCTGGCCTGCTTGCCCCTATTACTCAAATTACTTAAACCTTGTTCTGAGGGCCAGGAGTGGTGCCTCACGCCTATAATCCTAGCACTCTGGGAGGACAAGATGGGTGGATTGCTTGAGTTCACAGGTTTAAGACCAGACTGAGCAAGGGTGAGAACCCCGCCTGTAAAAATAGCCAGGCCTTGTGGTGGGCACCTGTAGTCCCAGCTACTTGGGTGGCTGAGGCAAGAGAATCACTTAAACCCAAGAGTTTGAGGTTGCTGTGAGCTGTGACATCACAACACTCTACTAAAGGCTAAAGTGAGACTGTCTCAAAAACAAAACAAAAAAGTCATGCTCTGTCCTACGTATTGGTGCTGTGTATACTTAATCCCTCTCTTCTCTTGCTTTGCTGCCCTGCCCCCCACCCCACCCCAAAGGCACCACCAGGAAAGGGCTGCGCCTAAAACAGACTTTGCTACATGCCTGAGACTAACAGTAAAGAAACCAGCATGGGAGTATTTAAAGGTTATCTGAAGTCCCTTGGGCACACCTGGCTCAAGCAGGTGTCTGCCCACCTCCCCTGCCCCTCAGGGACGCTTGGTAGGGGGACAATGGGCACTATTTCATTTTTCCTCCCCTTTAGACCCAGCCCGCAGCATGGCCTGGGTGTGTGTGTTGCATTTTGCGTGGGCATGGGGGCTCCCTGGATTGTCCACTAGGAGTTCTTTCAAATTATTTTTTCAAGCATGGGAGCCATCTTCTCTTAGATTGTGTTGTGCTCTTAATTTGCAGCTGGTTTCTGTGTTAAATTGCATTTTTGCCGAGCTTGCCTCTGGGGTTTTGCTCTGGATATGTTTTCACAGCCCGAATAAAGATCCTGGACTTGTATTCTGCTCCCTGCTCACAGGGTGGCCCAAGGGAGACGAATGAGAAAGAGGTGTGATAGCAGAGATCTGGGTGTGGGCTGCTGGACTTGAGGGCACCTAACTGGCCAGCGTGTGGGTCATGAAGGTACTGGAGGGTGGCTGAACTGTATCTGGAAGGACAAATTCACAATACTACCCTCTCAAAACCAAGGGAGAAAGGCATTCTGGGCAGAAGGCACAGCCTTGGCAAAGGTGAGGACTTGGATTTTGAGGCTCCAGGTGGAGGGGAAGGGCAAGCCAGTGTCGGGAAGGGATAGTCCTGGGGACGGGTCTGCGTATGTGGGGCAGGTAGAGAATAGGGTCTGGGTATGGGATCGTAGAGGCAGTACAGGGAGTGCTCGGAAATGTGGCCCCACCTACCCTTGCTTGCCCATAGGGACATGTTCCCAAGGGCAGCCTGGATGAGGGAAAAAGCCCCAGGATGAGGGTGTCTCCTGAGCCCTAGTTAAGGATGGGCCTGCTATAGCGTCAGGGAGAAAAGGTTTTCCATGGGTCTACAGGTGACCACCCTGCAGAGGAGTCTGGGCCAGGCCCAGCTTCCTCCTGTGAGATGGCTGGCAGAGAGAAGAGCTGTGCTGGGGATGGGGGTGGCCCTTGTCCCTGGAGCACATGAGCAGAAGGCCTGGACAGCTCAGAATCTGCTCTGGGCCCCTAGACCCTAGTGCTATGGAAGCTGGAGGGTCCTGCCGGCTCCTCCTGGCCATAGGAACAGCCCTCTGCTGCTCCCTTCTCCCACCTCCCCAATACCACTGCACTCCACCTGTCCCTGAGCCACGCCCACTTGTGATGTGTGAGTGTGTGACTATGTCTGGACTTGGGTCCACAGCAGATTTACTTCATACCTGCTCAACTTTAAGGCTGGGGGAGACACGTGAGTCCTCTGTGCTCCCATGACTTCTGGGTCACCCCTGCGGGGCACCTCTTACCATGTTCTGGCAGCTGTCTGTCTGGGTGCTCCTGGAGGGCAGATACCTTCTTATGTGAACTTGCGGGAGTTCTTGTGTTCAGGGCTCACCGTGGGTGTGGAGGCCTCTGCCTTTGCGGTGCCTACCGTGGCTGGCCAGTGCTGCTACCTTGCTCTGAAGGTCAAACAATGTTTATAAGCTTATTAACAGTGCAAGACACCCCCTGACACATACAACCCACCAGAAAGGCTAGACTTAGAGACCGAGGAGATCGTGTTGGTGCTTTCCGAGGCTGTCAGCAGGACACTTGGCAGCATCTTCTGACACCAGCATGCACCCACCCCATGCCCACTTGGAGTGATAGCGTTTGTCTGTTGAAAAGTATATGGAAAAAGGCCCATCACAGCTACATTCAGCAGAGCCCACGCGTGGAAGTCACCAGACACACATGACCAGAAGAACGGATAAATAAATTGTGCTGTATTCACACAATGGAATATTACTCAGCAATAAACAAGGACAAGCAGTAGCACAGTGTAGGTGAACACCATGGGCAATATTTTAAGCACAAGAAACCAGAAACAGCAGAAATCGCACTGTGGAATTCCATGGAGAGAAAGGTCAGGGACAGGCAAAACTAATTGATGATAATAAAAGCCAGTGGGTTCCTCTGGCTGAGGGTGTGGCATTGACTCGGCAGGGACTCAAAGGGACCTTCTAGGGTGACGGAAATGTTCTCTGGCTTGATGTGGGTGGTGATTACAAGGCTGAACGTATATGTAAATAAATCATCAAGCTGTACATCCACTCGGATGAGTGTACTCTGTTATTCCTCAGTGAGGAAGTTACAGGGGGAAAAAGCTTATAAAAGGGCTTCTGAGATTCTAATTAGTTCCTTTAAACCTCACTGTAGCTTTTTCAGCAAAAATGAGGGAAGCCCACGTGGCCCAAGTTTTCTTGAGAATCCCAGAGGATTCCAATTTATGGGCAGAGAGGCCCCGGGCAAAGCTGCACTTAGCAGAGTAGTGCTGCTTCCCCAGCTGGGTCTGGGTCTGCGGGGGTAAGTTGACCAGACCCCCACCTCTCCTGGGACAGTGGGACCTGAAGGAGGGTGGCACCGGCCAAGGACAGTCCCTAGGACCTCCTCCCCCTGCTGCAGCCAGGCTGTCTTCTTTGGGTTCCTGGAACCTGCCCTACCCAGCCGGTGTTTCCAGCACTTCAGGCTAGGAGCTAAGCCGTTCTTCCACTCCAGGAAAATATTTGTTCAGGGACTTGGCACCGTAGAAGAAGAAATAAAAGCCACCTTGGAGTCGATGGGGCGGCCCTGCTGCCGGCTGCTCTGTCTGCCCCTCCAGGCTGTCTCCATGGGCCCAGTCCAGGGCCAGGGCCAGGAATCCCACCCCACAAACTAGTGGGCTGGGTGCCCACTGCTCACTCATTCAGTTCATTGTCAGTTTGGTTGACAGTTGTTTCTGATGCTTACTGTGTGCCTGGTGCAGCACTGGGCCCTGAACATTGCTGGTGACCAGGCCTCATCCTTCAGGCTGTTGCAAGGTAGTAAGGGAGGCTGGCTGAGGTGAACCTGGATCCTGGGGAGCCACCAGGGAGGGCCAGGATGCCAGGAACAAGCGATAGGCAGGTGCCTGGTGTTAAGCTGGAGAATGCAAAGGTCCAAGATAAGGGCTGGTGGGGAGGAACAGCATCTAGCTAGATGGAACAGCAGGGGGAGAGGCTGGGAGGCGGAAAGCACAGGGGCTTTGGGGTGCAGAAAGCTGGTGGCTCAGCTGTGGTGTGGCCCAGCGTCCAGAAAAGTGAGAAAACTGCTGTGGTGGAACCTCCCTCCCTGGGTGTTGTGCTCAGTGTGTAGACTTTACCCCCAGGGCAGTGAAGGGTTTTGTTTGTTTTGAAACACTCAAAGGCATTCATTTTGGCTCTTTTTGATTTAGAAAATAGTATAAAGAAGAAAACTAAAATGCCCTCAAATCTCAACACCCAGATATTTCCTGATGACATGTGGATATAGTATTTTAGTCGTAATCACTCAAAACTAGAAAAATCCAAAAGCTCTTTGACTATAAGCATCTCCTTGTTCTTAGAGTCCTTTGTCCAAATATGATCCTTATTTAAAATTTAGAAAGCCTGGTCTGTTTACCTGAGGGTAAGAAGTAACCTTGGAGATCTTGCATGGGTGAACAGGCCCAGGGCTAGAAGGCAGGACAGGACCCCTTGGTCTCGGGCTCTTGGACTATCCAGTCTTTTGGGGGGCAGGCCCACCCCCAGGCCACACAGTGCTTCTGCTCATCCCCATTCAGGGCCTAGCTCAGTGAGTGGATGGCCCCCTTCCTCCAGGCCACAGGCCACACACCTGGACCACAGGATTTCCGCCCCTTGTTCCTCAGCCCAGGCAAAGCCTTGTGGGATGGTCCTGCAGGACCAGAGGTAGCAAGAGCGAGCCAGCTGCCTGCCGAGAGCCTAGGGGCTGCCTGCTGGTTTTCCCTGGGCTGCCTCAGAGCCCTCTGTGGACAGTGCGGATTTCAGGGAGAACTTTCCATGTGGTGTCTTCAATCCCGGACCTGTGGAGCCCTTCTAGGACAGAGCCCCGACCAACCAGGACCCACACTGGCCACTGGCTGGGGTGCCTCCGCTAAGGGCTAAAGGCTTCCCCTTAATGGGGGCTTTTAGCCCCTGCGTTAACTCCCAAAGTGGAGGTAGCATGGGGAAGCAGAGAACTGGTTAGCTCTTCAGAGCTTGATGGTTCAGAGGAACTCTGCAGTCAGATGCCTGGGCTCAAAGTCGCATTTACTGGGCTCGTGATCTACCATGCATCTGTTGTAAGCCTGAGGTAAATGATAGTTGAGTGGTGGGTGTTGAGCCTGTGATGGCACCAAGGCCAGGAAGGTGTGGGGAGGCCCAGGGTGGGCAACACTTGTTATTATTCCCTCCCTCTGGACTCAGCTTCCTCCATCCAATAGGAAGTGGCCATAGGCAAGAGGATTTCTCACTGTCTCTGAGTCCACTTGCAACGGAGCAAAGGAATGCCCAAAGCTGGATGATTTATAAAGAAAAGTGCTTTATTTGGTTCACAGTTCTACAGGCTTCTAAAAAACATGACACCAGCATCTACTTCTGGTGAGGGCTACAGTGAGCTTCCAATCCAGGCAGAAGGTGAAGAGGGGCAGGCCTGTCCCATGCTGAGAAAGGGAGCAGGAGAGAGGAGAGGACACACCCACACTTTTAAACAACCAGCTCTCATGTGAACTAACAGAGCGAGAACTCATTCAGGAGTGTGGGGAAGGCACAAAGCCACTTCCCACAGATCTGCCCCCACGGCCAAATACCTGCCATGCAGCTCCGCCTCCAACATTGAAGATCAAATTCCGAAATGCGATTTGGAGAGGACAAGTAGCCAAAGCCCAGTACACACACCTTCCAGGATTCTCCCCTGGCAACATGACCTGACCCAGTGAGAACCGGGGCCGGAGCTTTGAGGATGCTGACCCTGTCACCCTCCATCCTGACAGGTAGTCCCGGCAGCCTGAGGCTTTTCTTATTTGAAGACCAGGAAAGCCTGCGCCCACCTTTAGATTCAGATGAGACTTTCTTTGAAAGAGATTGAAGAGTATTCAGCCTCTCACTAAAAGGCAGGCAGCAGGATTCTGGATGATTCCGAATGAGAGCTGCTGCCTACTGTGTGCCTGGCACTGCCGGACACACCTACCCTCTGATTTTAGGAACACAGAGTAAAGTGGCAGGAGCTTTGGAGTTAGACCCACTCTACCCATAAAGTTAGACCCACAATGCTGTGTGACCATAAACTCCTCAGAACCTTGGTTTTCCATCTTGGAAATGGGGTAGCTCCTACCCCCACAGGGCTGTGGCCGTATTCAATAAGATAATGGGAGGAAAATGCTTAGCCTTGTGGTGTGGGCACTTTGCAGGCACTCCATGAACAGAGGCTATTGCTTTTATGGTCATGAAAACCCTGTACAGCCTCAACCCCATTCTGCAGATGAGGAGACAAAGATACCAGTTGGCACTTAATGTAGCTGTTGGATGGCCAAGTGGCTGCAGCCCAGGCCTTTACCAGTCTCTGTGACACTGCTACATCCCCAAGCTGGTCCCAGAGGATGCCTGGATGGGCTGGTGGAGGCTCTTCCGGACTGTCATCACCCCACGGAGCCCTAGGGTGATTCCCAGGAATGGGAAAAGGTGGCCTCCCTGGCCTGCCCAGAAATGTCTGGGCACCGGCAGTATAGTCAACAATGAGAATATGCCCTTCAGGAAACCATGGTCACCAGTACACAAACAGTCAGGAGAGGGGATGGCAGCTCCTTTCTGCCTGGCCCTTATGTGCCAATGGGCAGGCAAGGGTGTCACTTGGTGTTTCTCAGATCCAGAAACTGGGGGCCACTTCTCTTGCAATAGTGAGGTGAGTGTGGGTGGTATCCTCTGTCCTGCCCCCCCCCCAAACTGGCCAAGGAGGTGGCACTGGGTTCAGCCATGGGCCCAGGGTAGCTCTTCCCTGGAGTCCTGCACCCTGACCACATCTCCATGCATGTCTCTTTCCTTTAAATTGGTCACTGAGGCTTCCTCTGGTTTGGGGCCTGGGGACCGCAGAGACCAATTCTCCAGAGCCGTGGTCTGAAGAGCACACAGTTTTGTGGCAAGGACACACATGCATTATTAAACAATACAGATGAATAAGAGAAGTACTGTAGAAACACAGGTGCAGGGCACCCAATCCAGCTTGAGTTAGTGAGGACTGCCTGAAGGAGGAGACATCAGGAGAGGGTCTTATTGGGGGCTTGCCAGGCAAATAGGAGGAGAGGGATGTTCTTGGCAAGTGCTAATGTACCCAGGGACCTACAGGACCACCCAGCGTGCAGCATTTGTGTTGGGTGTGGGAAAGCAGTGAGAGGTGCCGCTGGAGGGACACCTGTGTCCAGTAAGGAGGACTCTATCCCAGGTCAAGGGCACAGCGCAGGGGGGATGGTTTTAGGAGCTAGTCCTCCTGGCTGTGAGAGCTCACTGTGCTCGGGAGTTCAGTGGCCTCAGATGGGTAGTTTGAAGTTGGCCGTGGTGGGAATATTTACATCATGGACATTGGCAAGTGCTACAAATCAGAGCCAGTTGTTCTAAAAAGGGGGAAGGGGGGGGAGGCAGCAGCCTGCGGTGGACTCTAAAGCATGGCTGTGGGGCAATTAGCTTTGTTCCTTAGAAGGATGCTCTGGCTGTTATAGTATAAAGGATGGGAGGGAGAAATGGGCTTAGAGACTGGCTAGGCCTTGGATGACATCCTGGAGAGGGTGAGAGGACAGCCCCTGCCCCTTGCTGTGTAACCCGACTCCTGCTGTGCCGGCTGGGCTGGCCTGGGGGTGGGGCGGAGGATTAGGTAGTTCTCTCAGTCTGCCTGACCCAGCCTGAGAGTCGGCAATAAAACCCTTAATGAAAAACACCTGGGGCTCTGCCCCAGTGCAGGCTGAGAGATGGGAAGGGGATTATGGGATCGGGAGTGTGGGTGGAGCTGGACCATGCATTCAGTCCATTCATTTGCTCATTCATTAACTCTTGTTTCACATGGCTCCCTGCATCTGGCCCTGAGTGGGGAGAGCTGGAAGCTAGAGAAAGAGTGTTAAGACAAGCACAGCTGCCAGAGCACTGGCCAGCAGACCCTAGGCATCACTGAGCCACCTGAGAATAGATGCTTATTCTATGGAAGCTTCTGGTCCAGGTCACATGGTGTCAGAGACACAACTGGGTCAGGTCCTGGATCTCCCATGCCTTCCCCACAGAGTCCCATTTGTGTGTGTGTGCTTGCGCAGTTGTAAGCATGGGTATGTGTGAGTATTGGTGTGTATAAGTGTGTGTAGATATGTATAAGAATGGGTGTGTGTGTGGGTGGGTGTGTATGTGTTGGGGGAGAGGGGACTCAGCTGTCATCCCTCCTGCACTCTCACCCACACACACTGGTGGGGGTGATTGGTGAGAGTGCAGGAGGGATGACAGCTGAGTCCCCTATCCCCCACCTCCTGCCCGCCCTGCTCAGGACTTGCGGGAGAGGGAACTTCTGATATCTAAAGGGCAGATTTGGCTTATCCAGAGCCCACTGGGGTGTGGCCTGGTCCAGCCTGGTCCAGCCTGGCCTCTCAGTCAGAGCTGGCCCGTGGGCCTTCCGAGATTGGGGGTGGCTGTGGGAAGGGGCTGGACTCCTCTGCCCTTCTTTCCCTCATGGAGGGGCAAATGGAATGGGACAGGACCTGCCTTGGGTGGGAGGACATTTCTCTCTGGCTTTTCAAGATGGTTCAGGGCTGGCCCAGAAGCAGCCATAGAGCTCCCAGGCATGGAGCTGACTGGCATGGTACTCAGGGTCCTGCCTAACACCCAACACGTGGATTGGGATTTGGAAAAAGGATTTTCTGGCCCTGGGGGAATGCCAGTTTGTGTGCTGAGTTCCCATCTGTTGCTGTGCACCTTCTGAGCCCTCCTCCCCACCTGCTTTCTGCCCAGGGACAGGTGTCCCCAGCAGTTTCAGGGCAGGCAGGGCCACACAGTATCTCTGTGCATGCTGGAAACAGCGCCCTCTCTGGATATGGATGGACATGGCCTGCAGTGGACACAGCCTTTCCTGAAAATAGGAAAAAAAGACACCCCTTTAAGCCTGGAGTCTGCACACACTCCTGTAGTCCAAGCACATCCTCCAGTGGCTGGTGGAAGGGCTCCATTTGTACAAACACAACTACCGCCTCCATAACCTGGGTCCATGGCCCTGTTCCCCATCTCTCAGTCAATAAACACCCCTTAAAGGGATGCGAGGGATTTGAGGGTGCTATGAAAGCAGAAATCATCATGCTTCAAGAGCTATGGGAGGCGTAGCTCCCTGTTGACAGCTCTGCCACCAGCAGCTTTCAGCAGGAAAAGCCCCCGAGGCCTTCTGGGCGCCATGTGTGGAAGGAGGCCCAGGCACTTGCAGATAAAAGGCAAGGCACTGACCAGCTGCAGTCACAACCGCCCAGGCACCCGCCCAGCTGATCTGCTCAGGGCTTCCCTTTAGGTCCATGTGGTCCCAGCCTGCCTACAGCCCTCCCCACTGTGTATGTAACATATCCACAGATTCTCCTGGGGAGGTGAACTGGCCTTGACTACTGAGCTATGAGACAGGGACACCTTGATTTCAGCTCTTGAAAGTCTTCCCAGCATCCTGGCCCCTTTTGTGGCTGTTGACCCTTTAGGACAAGTCCTCTGGGGAAGACAGGGAAGGAACACAGAGCTGCAAGGCCTTGCCCTGAGGTTCTGGGTGCATTTCTTCCCTCTCAGGGCCTCAGGTCTCCACATCTAGAATTTGAGCTCAGAAGGATGCATAATGTGCTATTAAGGAGCAGAGCCAGGACTTGCACTCAGAACTGCCTGGCCCCAAACCCTTGTGGCAGCAACACACTGTTCCCTAGAAGCCAGGGCAGAGAGATGCTCCTGGGATTGTGCCCATGTGGGATCCTTCCGGATGTGGCTGGGCCCTCAGCTCTCCACATGTGGGCTTCTGAAGATCACAATGCTGTGGGCATTCTTAGGGGCTCTGCAGCGCACATTCTCTAAGTTGAGGCTCAGAGAAAAGGAGCCCAGATTTCCTGGGTCTCCTGCTCCCAGCAAGTGTGTAGGAGGGCTGTCTAGAACATATCCAGGTTCGACTCCCCACACATGGAGCCTATGTTGTGACCAGGAGCCTCCCCACCATGGGAGGAGAATGTCCCCTGGAGAAGCAGAAGCAGAGGCCACCCCCCCATGACTGCTGCAATCACATGAGGCCATCCCCTCTTCTTGCCACTGGTTACTGACTCATAGGGCAGCAGTTAGTTCCTCGATAGGAAAGGAGCAGCAGCCAGTGACTGGCAGAGAGAAGTTACTGACAGCTCCCAGTGGGCCAGGCTAAGACCAGGCCAGGTTTGTGCTGGGCTAGAAATAGCTCGGAGGTGACTGCCTGTGAAGACTAGAGCAGGGCTGAGCCGGCAGGCAGAAATCCCAGGGGCTCTTACCTGGGCCAGTGCCCCGAGGCCACTGGGCCATGGGGAGTGGGAACCAGGGTGAGGAGTCAGTCCTGCCCTGAGTCTCTGCTGGGCACTGACAGTATGCACAGTCCTTGGCACCCTCCGGATACTCCAGGTGCCCTGCCCTTGGAGACCCCAGGATCATGCTGGGAAGACACATATTAGACCTCAGGGCTTGGCAAACTATCAGCCAGCCTCTAAGCCCTACCAGAGCCTGGCTGTGGGGAGCCAGGGAAAGCTTTGTGGGGAAGGGCTTGGGCCGGCCTGGAAGGGTGGGTGGGATTTCCCCATGGGAAAAGTCTGGAGAACTGAAAAAATAGGAAGCCCAGGTTGGGGTGGGGAAGTGAGTTGTGTGGAGAGTGGAGACACCTCATGCTCGTGCTGGCAGTTACTGGCTCTCCGGGGTAGTTGTCCTGCAGTGACAGCCAGGGTAGGCCACCCCAAGAGGCACCATGGGGTCCTATGAATCAGCGAACATGTTGACAGCACCCTCTGACTCCTCCAATGCCCAGCTGACCTTCCTAGCATTCCCTCCTTGTTTGAGGGTAATGTCAGTCAGCTCTGCTGGGTCACCAGGCTGGGAGAGCTCAGAGGCACAGGTAGTGCATCCCCTCACCCACCCAGGCCTCCTCCTCTGTTCAGGAGAGCCTTCCCTCTCACCTGCTGCCTCATCCAGAGGCTCCATGTCTGTCTTGGGGCAGTTGGTCCTCTGGGACAAGGGGTCCTCAGGAACCAGCCTCTCAACCATGGAGTCAGCCTCCTGGGGGAGCCCGGGAGACAGACCACGTGGCTTCTCCTGCCTCTCTTCCTCACTGCACCTGCAGTTCAGGCCTTTCTTAGTTACTTCCTCACTAGCTTCCCTTTGATTCCAGGACTATCAGCACTCACAGTGAGGGCTTCCAAGAGGAGGTGGTCACTGAGGTAGAGCCTAGAGCGCTAGGAGCACCTGGCTGTGGCTCCAGAAGCTTCCAGGCTCAGGAGACGTGGGGTAGAGACAGACACTCCTTGGAGGCTGAGTAGAGCAGCTCACCCCCTCCTTTCCCAGCCTCCATTCTCACCTCAGATTTCTTTGGGCACACAAGGGGGTGGGGTGCGGATGACAGCAGTGGGAAGAAGGCCAGACTAGACTGAGGAACTCTGTCTGTGAAACAAAGAATTTTATCTGGTGGGGTCTCCAGGTCCAGGGAGCTGCCTGGGGACACCCAAGAAAGACCTTGAATACAGAAGGGGAGACAGGACAGGGCACACAGAGAAAGAAGAAGCTAAATGCCCTGTGGTCTGCACTGTTGGGTGCAGGTGCAATTTCTGGGGTGTATTGGGAGAGGTCCAAGGCCTGATGGTGGAGTTAGGAAGTTCTCTGGGAACTCCTCATCACCACCATCCTAAACACAGGAGTGTCTTGGGGACTCTGTTACCAGATATCCTCTCTGTGGGTTTTCCCTGGAGACCCTAGTACTTTTAGGATTGTTTCTCCCATGGGGGTTGTGGGGGAGTCCAGCCCTGGATGCTTGGATTGTGTAGCTGGGGCTTTATAAAAGAGCACTGAACAGGGGACCACTGGATGCCTGGGACTGTCACAGTTACAGCACAGCCCCTCTTCCCGCCTACCAGTGAGACTGATGATTTCCTGAAAGGGGTTACATGGAGGGTTTGTGACATGGAACATTATGTGACCCGAGCACTTCCTGTTCGAATGACCCGAGGGCTCCTGGCCTATTCCTTGGGAGTGACTCCTGCTCAGACAGAACAAGCCCTAGAAAGTTAGACCTCTCCAAGCAGAGCCATTTGCTGTCTATGCCCACCCTGGGCATAGGAATCAAGGTCCCCTACTCCCCTAGGCTCTTCTGTGTCGCTGCCACAGAAGCTACTTGGGGTCTTGTGGCTTCTTCTCCTAAGGAGCTTCTGATGCCCCAGGAGCACTGAGGGGCAGGACTCTGAAGGGGACCTTGAGAGCCCCTTGCTGAACCCTTGGGCCCTAAAGACTCTCCTGTGGGCTCCTACTCAGGGTCTGCAGAGCCTCAGAAGATTCCCCGAGAATGGCTGCACAAGGCCACTGTCTAGTGAGGACGGGTGAACTGAGCTCTGAAAGGGAAGGAGCTGCTGCGCTCAGTCTCACCCCTCCACACCACGGGGCCTTCCAGAAGCCTTCATGAGGGCGGCTCCTTCTTGCCCTTAGTGCTCCTGTTCGGCACCCTCTGGTCTAGGTGTGCATCTGTGCCTTGCTTTAAGAAGGGGTGTCTAGCTGGTGGTTTCTGTGGAGACCCTTCATCCCTCCAATTCTGTAATACTCCGGCTGTTCCAACATGTGAAGTGGGCCCCTAGAACTAACCTGACCGTGGCGGATGCTGTCTGGGGCCTCATTGTCCTACCCCAGTGTTCAAGGGCAATTTTGTGGTGGGAAGACCTGTTTCCTACATGAAATCTGAGTGGAAAATGCTTTGGCAGACACACATACCCTAAAACTTGCTGGAATTATAGTTTAATTACTTTATACCCAGCATGGTGCAGGGTCAATAGCTGGTTCTCTGATAGTCTTCTGGAAAGCCTGAGTCCTCAGCAGTCAGCTGTATGTTAGAGAAGAAAGATCCAGACCATAGTACTCAGAGACTAAATGCCCTGTGGTCTGCACTGTTGGGTGCAGGTGCAATTTCTGGGGTGTATTGGGAGAGGTCCAAGGCCTGATGGCGGAGTTAGGAAGTTCTCTGGGAAGGAAAGCCTTGGTGAGTTTCCCAAGGTCTCAGTATTGCCTGGTGAGTCCAGGCAGGCCAGGGGACTGTTACATGGGCCCTGGCACTCAGCCTACTACAGCCGAAGTCCACCCAGCTATCCTGTCAGCCCCATGACTCTCTGACTTGACCAACCAGTTGGTTAGATTTGGGTTGCCCTGGGCATTAGCTGTCTGCCCTCTGGGCTGCCCATGAACCAATGTGGCCCAATCAGGACTTGACAGACACTAATGAATGCCAGACCTGTGGACTGGGGCTAGAGGTGGTGGGGGGTCTGAGAGCAGGCCAGCCTCCCAGGAGAAGATGTGGTAATTTATCCTGGGCAAATGGATGAAGCATTGTGCAAACTGCCACCTCCTCAAAGGCTGTGAATACAAAGCAAGCCTGTAAGGCCACGCCTGGCCCAGTCCCTCTGGGGACTAACTGCAGGGTATCCTGTGGGTGAGAAAGGGTAGAGAAACCTGAGAGCCAGTCCCAGGAGAGGCTCAGAGAGATGGAGTGCAAGGCCTGAGTGTGTTTGCTTTCCTGGGGGAAGGCAAACAGAATAGTGACAAAATTGAGAAACGATTGATCAAGTGTTTGTTTTCAAAAGGACAATGTAATCACAAGACAGTCCAATTAGGAGGGCTGTGAAGCCCTAACCCCTACATGTGGTCTTGCCCCAGACCCACGGCCCACCCCAAGGAAAGAGTAGATCTGACCTCTGGCCTCCTGTAAGCTCCAAGGGACAGGCGGCTACAGGAAGATCTAATCCAATGCCTCCTGAATGGAAGTACTTCCCCACGCTCACCTTCCTTGGAGGATGGGCAGAAGTGTCTTTCAACAACCTCATGGGCCGGCTTCTCTGGGAGTAGAGTCCTGCCAAACAGATCTCACCTGCGGCCCAGCTGATGCATCCCAGAGCCTTCTCTCTGCATCTGAAGGGGAAGGCAAGGCCAGCACCATTTGGTCAATGACCCCTTTCCAAGGCTTCCAGGCCATTCCCAACATGGCTTATCTGGGAGAACTGGGTGGATCCTGGCAAAAAATAGTAGAAAATGAGGGTTTCAGGAGGGTTGGGTGCACCTGTGCCTTGATCAACATGAGTGTCTTACAGACGCCACCTCAAACTCAGCATTGCCATCCCAAGCACTGGCCTCTCTGCCTGGGTGTCTCCCTCAGAATTTCTATCCCCTCAGAGGCCTAAGCCAGAGATCCGCTCTCCCTGGAGCTTCCTCTCTCTCTAGATCCTTCTTCTTCCTCCACTGAGCATCTAAGCAGGCCTTGGTCTGGCTCTTCCCCCCTCTCACCACAACTGTCCTGGTTCCTACTTCCTGTTCTTCTTCGAGATGGCAGCAAGGTGTCCTAACAGGGTCTTTCTCCAGTATCATGCTCTCTGTATCTGTTGGGAAGATGGAACTGAGTTTGGATAATTTGAGAAGAGTGTACAAAGATGTGGGCAAGGGGCAGGTGGACACTTGAGCCAGTGAAGTGAGCTGGGGTTAGTGAGAAGGCAGCTTCCCTGAAGGGGGGAGTCAGGGAGAGCCTTGCTCTCCTCTCCTCATGTCCTCCTGGGCTCCCCAGGAGCATGAAAGACGGGAGAGGGGAGAAGGATGGAGGGTGACCCTGGAGGGTTAAGGGAAATTCACACAGATGCCAACTCATTCTCCACACACCACCAGGTAGATGTTTCTAAAACATATTGAACATGTTCCAGCTTAACATTTTGAGAACAACCAAAATGATTGTATGAATAAATCGTAAACACCACTGCCAGCCCTGTGGGTCTCAGGCATGAGCTAGGTACCAGTGCTGGCCCCTTTCGCAAGACCTAAGCCTCCTCTTTTCATGCTCATGATGGTCATCAAGGTCAGATCCATTGTCCCATTTCATAGCTGAAACAATTGAAGCTCAGACATGCCAATGCTTAGGACTGACTGCTGTGATAATACCTCTTCTTGGGGCTCTTCAGGCCCTCTGCAGTTGGCCTCACCTCTCCACTCATGACTTGGTGCTCGGCCCACGCCTGGGGCTCCTGGGCTCCAGCCAATCAGAGAACCTCCTTGCTCTCCCACCTCAACGAGCCTTTAGGATAGGGGTCCAAAAACAATGGCCCACAGACCAAATCACTGACCCCTATGCATGTGTTAGTATGGCCTTTGAACTGAAAATGATTTTTACATTTTAAACAACTGAAACTATTCAAAGTAGAATAATATTTGTGACATGTAAAAAACTGTGACATTTCGAATGCAATCAGTGTAACCTAATTCTTTGTACCCTCAATGAATCCCAAACAATAAAAAAAGTAAACAAAGTAAAAAAAAAAAAAAACATTGTGACATTTCAATGTCTGTAGATAAAGTTTTATTGGAACACAGCTGCATCCATTTGTGAACACACTGCCTATGGCTGTGTTTGTACTCTAACATCAAAGTTAAGTAGTTTAAAATATTTTCCAATAGTTATGATCTGGCCATTTACAGGACAAGTTTGGGCCTGCTTTAGGGTTTGGGTTTTTGACAAACTACTCAGTCTTCCCTGTGTTTGCGTGTGTCTTTAAACTTCACCTGTTCATGAACATGTGCTCACTGTTGGAGATTCAACAACGCAGGGCGATGCTGTAAGTACAGGAGTCCCCTGTCCTCATCTCCTCCCCAGGGGTGGGAGGTGGTGATCGCTGTTCACACCTCTGAGCCTTCCGGACACTGGTCCCAATGTCTGGGGTGCCCTAGCCCTGCTTTTGTCTGACAAAGCCCATCACACCCCAGGTAGCTGAGTGACACAACCATCTGGTCTGTACTATCTGGAAGTTGCCTGACACTGGCTTCCTGTGCGTGTTGCTCCAGGGCAGTGTCTCACAGACTTGAGGCACAGGTGCTAGGGCCAGCTGCCTCCTGCTAGCTGCACATCCTTGGGCAAGTTACTTAACCTCTCTATACCTTAGTTCCCCCCATTTCTAAGATAGTGGTCATTTTAGGGTAAGTACATTTTAGAGTAAATAATGTGGGTTGCTTAGAACAAGTCCTGGTGAACAGGAGGTACAGGTCAGAGCCTCCTCACCATGGCAGCCAGGACAGGCCTGTGCCTCTGCCATGGAATTGGATCCAGGTGCCACTGTTTGTGAGTGGGTGGCGTGAGCACACTCTACTCACCCCCTCCTTAAGAGTTTAGCTCAGGTGCTCAGTAAACAAAAGAAGATGCTGCCAGAGGCAGGGCAGCAGGGGGCTGGCGCCAGGGTCTCAGGTGTCCTGGGAGGAGGAGGGCTCCGTGGGAGATGGAAGGCCCAGGTCCCCTCAGTCCAGAGTGTGAGGGAATAAACAGGGTGTGGTACCCGAAGCACATGACCCAGAACTTGGGGTTCTGGAGGCTGGGCAGGTGAACTTGAGAAAAAAGCCGGGTTTAACTTCTCCGTCAGCAGGTGCCCACCCTTTCTTTATTGTTGGGGAGCCTTTAGGGCCCATGCTGCTAGGCAGTAAGGAGCTGCCATCAGCACAGTCAGGCCCCCGCCTCAGCACCCGGACTCCCAGTTTCTCCGAGGGGGCACCAGCAAGGACCACTGGGCCTCAGGTCAGCTAGGACCCCTGGTCAGACCTGCAGGAGCCAGTCTTTCTGAAATATTGAGGACCAGGTTTGGGGGTGAGGAGAAGTCCAACAACCCTCAGCCCCAGCCACAGACAACTCTCTCGAACACACTCCTCCCCCTCCTCCCCTCCACTCATCCCAACCTTCTCCAGACTTCCAGCTTCAGAAGCAGGGAAGCTGGACCTGGAATGGGCACAGGGTTTATTTAGGACAAAGGGCTTTAGTGAACCATTCCACAAACAAGTAAGAGGCTGGAGCCTCAGGCAGGCTGGAGTGGGCAGATGAGGAGACTTCAGTATGTCTGGAGGCAGACTTGGCTCACTCCGAGATGTGAGTTCACTCCCACCACCATGTGGGCTCTGGCACTTGAGACCAGGGATGCTCTCAGGGAAGGGCCCTGGGGCTGGCGTGGGTGTGGGTGCTCATGCCCAGGACATGCCTGCGCTTCCCTGAGCAGTGAGGGCAGAGACAGCTTGGCAAGGCCTGGACTCCCAGAGAGGTGGGGAGGCCACAGTGGCCTGGTTCCCTGTCTGTGGTGGCCTGGGCTGGAGGCAAGCTCCTGCATCCTTCAGTCCAGTATGGGGTCTGAGGTTCTGTGGCTGGAGCAGCACAGGATAGGCCCTGGTGCCACTGTTTTCAGAACATCTCCCGTGAGGCTGGTGCCACCTCCCCTCCCCACTCCCCACTCTTCCCCTCACTGGAGGCCTGGTGAGGAGGGGGGTGGCTGGAGTTTGCACAGGCTGGAGAAATAGCACAGCCTATGTGGCTGTGATCCATCTTCAGGCTGTCCCTTGTCCCCTCCCAGAGCTGCATCCCCAGCTTTTGGGAGTCTGCCTGGCCCTGCCCACTGGGCTGGCTCTGGAGCTGGGTGGCAGGTGTGGCCACCATTGTGCAAGGGGTGAGCTCACCCCCAGTGCCCAGCCTGGCCTGCACTGGCCTGCCTGCTGCTGGTTAATCATTGTTTGAACACCCTGGCAGGCAAGCGGGCTGCGAGGGAGGCATGACAGGGCAGGGCCACCTCTGCCAGCAGAGTGGAGGCCAGAACTATTCCTCAGGACTCCAGGGCAGCCTGCAGTGGGGGTGAGACCACCTGTCCTGACTTCTTAGGAGTAATTTAGTAAATGCTTTTGATTGAATCAAAGAATGTCCCTTCGCAGGTTTTCTCTCTAAGGGAATAGCTGGGAGTGCAGGCTCCAGTGCCCAAATGCCTTGGTTCAAACTGTAGCTTGCCACTTACTAGCTGGGCGACCTTGGCAGAGTTTCATGATCTCTCTGTGCCGTGGTGTCCTGGGCTATAACAAGGTGCTGTTGATGATGGTGATGGGACTGTTGTGAGGATTAGGAGAGATACGTGTGTAGAAAGGTCTTACTACATTTATAACACAGAAACCCCTGTGCCCAGAACAGACACTAAAACACCCATTACTGGGCTCAGCTAATCCCCAAAAGAGGATGATCAGCCCCCAGGTGGGCGGCCAGGCTGCTCGTGCACATTGTCTGGGCAACCATCACATGATCCCTAGTGGGTTAGGTACTGTTCTTCACTTCCCAGAGAGGATGCTCAGGCTCAGGTGGAGGGTGGGGAGAGGTGCTGTGTGTGAAGCGACAACATTTAAGGGATAAAGCCGAGTTTTAAGCCCAGGTCCACCTGCACCTGAACCCCATGTTCTCTCCAGCACCCAGCCCCGCCAGTTTGCAGATCAAAGATGCAAATCTGAACTTGCCAGGCAATTAAATTCTGCCCACACTCTCTGACATCCTCTGAGCGTGGGGGTGGGGGGTGGGCAGTGGCGAGGGGTTCTGGGCTGAGTCTGCTGTGAGAGGTCAACAGTGCCCAGCCCAGGCACTTGGCCCAGAGAACCCCTGAAGGATGAGTAAACAGGAAGAGCCATGCACTGCCAGGCAGAAGCCCATTGCCACTGTGGCTGAGACCTGGGGGACTATAGACTGCCAGCCAGGCAGGCCTGGGAGGGAGCTGGTGGGCAAGGGGCCTCAGAATAGCACACTTTTAATTTTGTAACAGGGTGCGTATTTTTGGCATGGTTTTGGAGGGGAGCTGCAGAGGTGATAGGAGGCTTAGAATCCCCTTCTCCCACCCACCACTGCTGGCGGTGATGGAGCTAATGACAGCCACCGCAGGATGGTGCCCAACTCCTGTTAAGGACCCTGGAGGAAGACCACTGGTCTCCTGGAAAGAGTCTCGGCCCTCTAGGAACTCGGGGCATTTTGGAGGCGCACGTGGAGGGAGCATCCTGGGAGTCAGGCAGCTAGGCCTCGGGGCTGTGGTGCATTTGTGGCACCTCATGCGAGCCACCATCCCATAGGACTGGCAGCTAGGAAATCTGTGTCAGACATGCAATCTCTGACCTTGAGAATTAAGAGCCTTGAGGCCAATGAGCACTGCTCAAGACTTCTGTGTGCGTGTGTACATTTGTTTATCTCCTCCTGTGTGTGCAGGTGCACATGGGATGAAGGCAGCCGGGGCAGTGATGCTCCTCCTCAGAGGAGCGAATTAGCAAAGGTCACCTCATGACAACTCCAAGAACCTCTCTGTCTGCATCCCCCGTCTTCCTTGGCAGGCTGGTGTTCTTCTTGGGATGCCCAACCACATCTCCCCTCACTCAAATGTCCAGTGCCCCCCGGCCCTCTGGGCCTCCCCCATCCAAGTGGGCTCTCAGAATGTGCTCTGGGACACTGCGTCCCTGGCTGTTGGTGACTGAAATAGGTCGTCTGTGTGACTGTCCAGCCCCTCCCACGTTCACTGACTGTCTTCCTGTCTCCACACACATGGCCACAGCCCATGACTGGGGAGCACCTGGCTTTCTAGGACATAGAGGCAACCTGTTCCTGCCAGGTCACAGCTGGGACCTCATGACACGCGCAGCTGTAGACTAAAAGCAACTGAAATCAAGTTTAGCCACATACGAATTCCAGTCCCTCAGGCCAGACTGAGGCATCACACTCCCCTACACGCTTCCTGGCCTACCTTTAAGGTCTTGGCACTGGGAGACTCTTCCTGGCCATGGCTGAAGACAGATACAGGTGTTGGGAGACACAGCTGAGACCCTGGCAGGGAGGGAAGAGGTGTGTGTGTGTGATATAGTGTTGGTGCCAGGGAGGTGTACAGCAGACACTAGAAAGATCCTAAAGGAAGTGAAAACGTTCTAATCTCCTCTTTGATCTGCCCTCCACACACGCTGCCAGCATTATCTGCCCCATCTCAGTCAATCTGGCTGTTCCATGACACAGAGCAGTGGTGCCAGGGAGGCGGCGTGTGGTATACCTGGAAGACAAGAGAAAGACACCCTGATCGTGAAGGAAGCGAAAGTTTCTAATCTCTTCTTCAATTTGTCCTCCAAACGCACATTCCCATCATTATCTGTCTCAGATGACTCGGCCCAGTGATTATCAGGTTCTTAGGCAAACACTAGTGTCCCTTAATCCCTAAGGTTTAGGTGGGAGCTGAGTCTGCAGGCCCACACCTTTGCTCCCAGGAGAGATGTCATAATGAAAGCAAATTTCGGGCTAGATTCTGCCACCATGACATACTTTTACTAGCAAGTAGGCACAAAAACTGTCATTTGAGTCCCTCCACTAAACTTGGGGACATCCCCTTTCTCTGTCCCTAGGTATGCTGACAAACCCGCTGGAAAATTCAGTGCCTCAAAGATAAGGGCATGTTCTGTCAGAGGGCTAGCCAACCTTTTAGTTGGATCAGAACTCAGACTCTTCTGTCGGAGTTGGCGGGGCCCAGAGGGAGACCCAGAGCCCAATGGAATAGGCCCAGAGCACTAGTCCACGGGCATCAGGCATCCGGGTTTGCTGGATTCTTCTATCTGGTTCAAGCAAAGATATAGGTGCCTGTGGCATCTTTCCAGCCAAATATTCCTTGAACATCCCTCACCCACCAAGGGCAAATTATCTAGAGTATCTTTTTTGCTAGCTAATACATTTTGGGGAGCAGACGTAGAGAACCATAGTTGAAGCCCTTTCTAGAGTGTGAGTTACTTTAAGTGTTAACTAGTCAATCACCCCTAGAGCACAGATCACAATTAGCTCCCACACAAGCACATCATCCCTCTTGTCATATTGTGGAGCTTTAAAATAAGTGACAGGCAGTTCCATTGACCTGGGGTTTCTCAATCTCATCACTGTTGACATTTGGGGCTGGAGAAGTCTTTGTTGTGAAGATGGACCTGTGCCACCTTCAGTATGCTGGCCTATATTCTGGCCAACAGTAGCACACCTCCCACCTCCCAAGTTTTGACAACCAAAAAGGTCTCCAGACCTTGCCACTTGTCCCCTGGGGACAAAATTGCCCCTGGTTGAGAACCATTCAACTACAGTGACCATATTTACTATCTGCTCTGAGATACTTTCTTAAAATTCTACATCAGAAAATCTTAAACAAATATAAAAACAGAGAGACTAATATAGTGAACCCCCATGTATTGACAATCACACCTCAACAATTGTCAACTTAGCCAATTTTATTTCACCCCCACTCCCACTCACTGCCTGCCATTCCCTCATCTTGCTAGATTAGTTTGATGCAACCTCAGATGTTCATCTATACTGTAAATATTTATCTATAATTTCTAAAAGATCGGGAAGAACTCTTTTTTAAAACATAGCTAGAGGGCCAGGCCTGGTGGCTCATGCCTATAAACCTAGCACTTTGGGAGGCTGAGGTGGGTGGATCCCTTGAGCTCAGGAGTTTGAGACCAGCCTGCACAAGAGTGAGACTCTATTTCTACTAAAAATAAAAAAACTATCCAGGTGTTGTGGTGGGCATCTGTAGTCTCAGCTACTGAGGAGGCTGATGTAAGAGGAACACTTGAGCCTAGGCGTTTGATGTTGCTGTGAGCTACGATGCCATAGCACTCTAACCAGGGTGACAGTAAGACTCTCTCTCAAAAAAAAAAAAAAAAAAAAAAAGACACCCAACAAAAAAAAAACTATACATTGTACCATTATATCTTAAAAAAAAAAAAAATTATTAATATCATAGAATTTCCAGTCAGCAAACCAGGATGCTCTTGAGAGTGTAATGGGCAAGTTAACGTACTAGGATCCAGGGACAACAGGTGTAAATCAGGCTCTGTAGGCAAACCAGGACTGAGCTGGGCACATGGAACAGTTGTTTTCCCTAAAGATAACCCTTTCTAATGCATGTGTCTGAAAAGTCACCCCTGCCTGAAGCCTTTAAAGCTCCCAGTGCCTAAACATGAAGTCCCAATTCAACCTGACTCCCTGGTGGGTGGCCCCCATTTGCTTCTGCCTTAACCTCTGACAGTTCTGCTGCTGATGTGGTCATCGGTGATGGTGTCACCCAGGGAAGCCAGCTCACACTCCCTGGTGCTCAGAGCAGAGGCTGGAGCACAGGGCGTGGGGCTGGGCTCCGGGGGGTGGATGCTCTCTTTGTTCCTTTAAGTTTTAGCTGTTCCTTCTAGGCATCTGAATTTGAATATTGGCAGAAGTTTGGGATTTTTTGTAAAAGAAGTTCTGGGCTAGAAGTTCTATGTTGTCTGAATTTTTGTTTGTTTGTTTGTTTCTTCCTTTCTTTCTTTCTTTTCCCAAACATATATGTAGGGCAGTGTTTTTCACCTTTTTTTATCTCATGGCACACTCGAACCTATAGGTAAACTTTAGTGGCACACTTAAATTATGTTGGTCAAAAAAGGAATACAAAAAGAGAATATACTTACTGTGCTTTGAACTTCTTTCAAAAATAATTTAAATAATGATCTTTAAAAATGTTCATGGTGCAACCTAAGATCCTCTCATGGCACACTGGTTAAAAATCACTAATCTAGGGCCTACTTTGCACTAGAGGGATTAAAACAACTACCTAACTTTGCCATGTATAATGGGCTCCCATGTGCAATAGGCAGTCATGTTTTTTTGCCTGAACTTTCAAGAAAAAAAAAATCTTTTGTTCTAATTTTTTAATTCAAATTTTTATTTGTGCATGTTTAGGCACTTGTTTTTTGTATTATAAAAATGTTTACAATTTATTTTTTAACATATTATGGTATAAGAAATTTTATGTAACAAGTAAATATGAAATACAAGAACAGATGCGAGATACAAGAAGTAACACATGTATGTTATTTCACACATCATAGAAGGCCAAGAGCTCTTTACCAGTGTCAATATCAGAAGTACCCTCTTCAATTTCCACATTTCTGGTGTCTTCTGAAGAGTCACTTTCCTCAAACTGGTAAATTTCATTGCCCTCTATTTTATCCATAGCATTGCTGATGCTGCATTTTTAAGGGACTTTACAACCTCTTCCTGACACCATCCCACAATCTTAGTATCCATTCACAAACCTGGGTGATGGATGCTTTCTTGATTCTGCCTGTAGGTATTGAATCATTGACAGCTGACCACAACATCCACCCTTATTATTATTATTTTTTAAATTAGATCCTTACAAGGCTTGTTTACTTTACTGACATATCAAGAAGTTGCAGTTGGCTGGTTAGCCCACCAGATATCACAGCAAGTTGGGATTTCAAGATGGCTGTAATTGCTTTTGGACTTTGTGTAATAAGGGGTTTTGTTGCAAGTATATCATAAATTCAAAAAGCCAATTACTTTATTCCTGGGTATTATTTTGAAAAGAATTACAAATATTTATATAAGTGTGGAATTAGTACCATCCATATATAATGTGCATCCTTATTTTTCCTTCAAAAATTTGGGCAAAAATGTGCCTATTTTACATGGCAGAGTATGGTATTCATAGCTCCTAAATGCTGAGGCCTTCTGCACCTTCTTACCCGTGCCCAGCCTTTCCTGCAGAGGGAGCTGCTGAGAGTGTAGAGGTCATCACCCCCACCCATACCCCAAACAGACTCATGCACATAGAGCTCGGTTTGTTTGACAAAAGTCATTTCCTCTGCTTCCCCAGAGGAACTTCTCAGAGCCCAGGGCTCTTGCTCAAGACCAAATGCCCATTCTGCCTACAAGAGACAGAATTTCTTTCTTCTTTACAATCCAAGCTCCATAGCCTGGTTTGTTGGGGTACCTCAGTCTTCAAGGGTCTACAAAGCTCTTTAAGGTTGAATTGGGGATTTTCTGGCACAGTGTAACTCTGAAGAATGAAAGCAAGCCAAGCCATACGGCTTGACACAAAACTAACTAATAACTAGAGAGCTCTCCCAGACCCTGTCTCAGCCCACATGCCCAGGACTGGCCGCAGACTGGCTCATCCAGTTCCTGATCACCCATCACCAGGAGGCCTTCCAGCCAGAACTTACTCTGGTGCTGCAGAACCCCTTCCTTGGCTTCTCTCCACTCTACCCAGGTTTCTGTCCACTACCCAGTAGGGAAGTCTCCTTTGTCCAGCTTCCCACTCCATTCACTGCAACGTCCAATGCCTGGTGTGGCCCTTGTGGTGGCCTCCCACTTGCCCCTGGTGCATGCTCTGGTGCATACTCCTCTGGGCCCTTGAAGTCCTTTTCTACTAGCACATTTTCACTCACTTATTCACTACACAAATACTTACGGAGGGCCTAGTATGTGCGGAAATGGGTGCTGGGACTCACAGTGACAGCACAGACAAAGATCCTGCCTTATGGGGCTTTCACTCCAGTGGGCAGTGCCTCCGGGCCACAATGATGAGTTTTCATTCAGGTATTGGTATCTGGGATCCTTGTGCAATTTTTTTTCCTCTTCCCAAGGGGCCTGGTTTGCAGACCAAGAGGGCTTAAGAAAGACCTGCCCAGGTAAGGCCACAAAACATTGCATTGGAACCTCACCCTGGGCAACCTCTCCCTTGAATTTACATAAGAGGGAGGTTTCTCAAATGGTCTCCAAGGACAGAAGGTGGAGTTCAAGTTGACTTGCGATTTCCAGTGAAGTGGATGAAGTGTGTGTGTGTGTGTGTGTGTGTGTGAGAGAGAGAGAGAGAGACAGACAGAGAACAGGAATTTGGATTTCAATGAGCAATCTGGTGAATTCTATGAGGACAGCATATGGCTTCTAAAAGGATTCTATGAAGCCTCTACATGGATTCTATTAAGATCTCATAAGGAGGTCGTCCTTAAGAAGTAGACACAGATCCTATAAAGATTCTAAGAGATGTGAACTTGTGAAGAGCTGAAGCCTTGAGGCATGAGGGGACAGGTGGATGGGAAGTACTTTGCTTTCAGCTGCACTGTCTGGCTAGAAATAGGATTACGTCCCACTTCATAAACTATACAGCATTTCTTTTCTGCTGGGCTCCTTTTTGTACAGAACCAATTTAATGAGATGAATTTAAAAATGAATAAGAGGAAAACCTTGGAGCAAATAGCACATGGGGTGCTTGGCAGAGGACATCCTCTGACACGAAACACTCTGGGATGCATCAAAGATGCCGGCAGACAAACAGGTAGCACCAGCCCCTCCCTGAGGCCGTCACTGTGATGAAGGCCGGGGAGGCTCCTGAAAGGCATCGTGAACCTCTTCCAGCTCCCAGCTAGCTCCCGCAGAGCCCACATTGCATTAGCTTTCTGGGGCTGCTTTGGCATCCAGGTGAGTAGGGCCACGGCACTGGAGGCCTGAAGGAGGCCTGGCTGCTGCCGTAACTGTTGGCTCCTGGTCAGCTCCCTGCAGGTTCCCACAAGCCCTGTCCTCCGCCCCTGGGTGGTGGAGGACAGCTACAGACAGGCCTCTGGTCAGGCAGCCGGAAAGAAAGCAGAGCAAAACCAGAGCATGCTCAGGCCTGGGGCTGCAGGGAAAGGAGGCAGGGCTGATGCCGGGCTGGGCAGGGCTCATGCCAGTTGGGCCTTGAAGGCCTTCTCCCTCTGAGAACTGCTCCCCAGCACCTGGCCACGCTCTAGCGGGCTGAAGTGTTGTTTTTCATTTTATCTGACTTCCTCCTAGGGCTGGTGCTGTCCACTAGAATTTTCTGTGTTGATGAAAATGTCCTGTATCTGCACTCTGACACCATAGCCCCCTGATCAATTGTGGCTGTGGAGCACTTAAAATGTGGCCATTGTGACTAAGGAGCTGAATTTTAAATTGTTCATAATTTTAATGAGTTTTAATATAAATCATCAAATGAGGCTAGAAACAGCCATATGGCAGAGTGTGGCTTGTGAGTGATGGTCTTGTGTGGCCAGCTGGGGGCTGTGTAGTCCTTGTTGCTCTCATTTTTAAAACTGCAGCACCCACAAGTGGGTCGGCACAGGCCTGGACAACTGCAGGCCTTGGATCTGCGGCCTTGGCCTGGGGGTAATTGAAGAGACCTAAGCTCTAGTCTGAACACAGCTCCAGACTTTGTGTGTGACCCTGGGCAGGTCCACCTCTCTGCAGGAGGAGCAACGCATGGAGGTTTGTGACTCTCCAGTGGCCTGGGGTGCAGGGCAGGCCCCCGGCAAGGCATTCCAACTCAGCTTTTTTGCTTCTCTTCCTATTCCCTGTTAGGCCCACCAATGGAGTTAATTATCCAAAATGATAGTGGTTAAGAACTTGACCTTGGGGTCAGACTGGTTTCAAACCAACTCCACGACTCACTAGCTGTGGACCTCCAGTACCTTTGGCAGTTGGAGTGAGGGGTTAAGACTGTGAACTCTGGTGCTAGAGGTTTAAATCAGCAGCGTGCTAGAGCAGACTTGTATACACTCATGAGAACAGACTGTTAAATTTTCGGGGATCTTGTGAGCCAAACACAGCCATTATTAACAACTCAATTAGCTAAACTTACAATTAGATAAATTATATTAAAAGCAATGGTAGTAAGTACTCAAAACTCACAACTCTCTAAATATCTGTGCTCATTATACTTTATTTCTATCTCCTGTGTCTATAGATAAAAATACCAAATAGTGGTGTACCACAGTCCGTCCTTCCAGGGTCTGTGCCCAGCGACACCACATTGGTAACGTACAATCAACTACAGTGGAAATATTTGCTTCATGGAAATTGGTGAACATGACAAATCATGGCTTGCTGTTTGTTTTTTTGATTGCTTAGATGTAAGAAAGTGATGGAGAAAACGTGAATGCTTGTGTAACTTAAACGTGTCGTGCCTGTAGTTACTCTAGTGTGAGTAGCATAAAAAAACTGAGGAAATTGTCTTCGCTAGTAGTTTGAAAACTCTTGTCTGACTCAGCAAAGAAGTACCTTACGTCATTGATGAAAGAATGACATTCCAGCACATCTTTGCTGGCTTACTTTTATTTGTTAACATAAAGAAAAATCTCAATCAATATGCAGGTTGGAACTACACATGGAAAACAGGTTTTTAAACATTTACCAGAGCCCTTCTGGTTTAAGTCCTGGCTGTGTCAGTTGCCAGCAGACAGGGTGACTCGGTTTCAAATACTTCTCTTCTTTAAGCCCCAGTGTCACCATCTGTAAAAAGGAGATTTAAAATGTTAGATTATCAGCATCGATTTCTACCTCTTAATGGGCTGGAGACTAGAAAGATAAAAATTACTGACTCTCTTGCAGCTAAAATGTCTGGGGTA
>CAUYPK010117717.1:0-23434 GCA_963574355.1 Loris lydekkerianus
CACCAGATGAATATGCCCTGTCCCAGGAAGCGTCCAGTCTAACAACTTCTACTCAGCACCAGATGAATATGCCCTGTCCCAGGAAGCGTCCAGTCTAACAACTTCTACTCAGCACCAGATGCATATGCCCTGTCCCCAGGAAGCGTCCAGTCTAACAACTTCTACTCAGCACCAGATGAATATACCCTGTCCCCAGGAAGCATCCAGCCTAACACCTTTTACTCAGCACCTGCTAGGTCACCATGGACTGCGTGCTCTGCTCACTTAATCCTCCCACAGCCCACGCGTTTCGCACCTGAGTCCATTTTCATAGCTGAACAACCCGATGCTCAGAGCTGTGTGGTAAGCCCGATAGCCTGGCTTAGAACGTGGCTCCAGAGAACATCAGAGCACACAGTGTGGGGGCCCTGGTGACCCAGTGACCCCGGAAGGAAGTGGGACAGGTGGCAGGTCTCCCAGTGACTAGGAGAACAGGACTCAGTGGCAAGAAAGAGGCAGCAGGGCAGTGGGACAGCAGGACCTACTGAGAGGGTGCAGGACCCTAGCAGGGCCTTGGAGAGCTCTACTCAGCCTTCTCTGGAGCAGACGCCACTGTGCAGCTGCCATCTGGCCCAAGGTACAACCCTGAGACACTCAGTAGAGGATTTCCGGATTGGAGTTACACTTTCTGAGCTTGTGAATACCACTTCTGATGAGGTCTTTGGGGGCAGACACAAGTGAGCATTACCACCAACAGAAGCTGATGCTCAAAGCTGTTAGTTGACCTTTCTTAGAAGTGACTAAAACATCTATAATTTAAGAACCACATCACTGACAGGTTAAATAACCCACTCCATTGATGCCTATAAACTTGGATTTTAACTAATCCCAGCCAGCTGGTCTACCTGACAGGCTAATCCCCTCTTTGCCAGCACATTACCCCCCTTTCTGGTCTACCTACAACCATGGAGGTTGTTGCAATACCTCACACAACTGATTTGAGAACTGTTTGTTGCATGAGCAGATATTAAAAGCCACTCAAAAATTATATTGATAGAAATCTATCAACTGATTAATACAAACTTTAGAACCTGATGTCAGATAGTGTCTCAGAACTTAATGTGGGCTGCTACAGCAACTCAGCCAATCTCTGGCATGTGGGTAGTGTTGGGAATTCAAGATTATTCATTTAACTCAAATAAGGGACAACCAATACTTACAAAGTGCCTTGGTCCCAAAGGGAGATTAGCAAATGGTGACAATGACTGAGTTAGGCCAAATGGAAAGTGGTAAGTCGCCACACAATTAATTGTCTTTAGGGAAATAGCGTCAACTAATCTAACATCTATTCCCCAAATAGCTATATTTATCTGAAACACTACAGGTAAACGTCTTTCATAACCATAGATTCAAGCAGAACCACAAATAAAGGAAAACAAGTTTTATGCAGCTTGACGTCTCCAGGTCCTACTATAAAATGAAGATTTTAAGAATTGTAAGTGAGAAGCTGATGCCTGGCAAAGCTCAACATCTACTCTTGTTCTCAAGCCTTAAACACCGAAGCAAACAAGTACTTTGTTTTGCTATATTAAAGATTAGCTGCCTTTTGTTCTCTCGGTAACACGTTTTAACCTCTAGTGTTGGTATCAATGAACATAGTCACAATTCTCAAACAGGAAAGGCCACAAGCTGTTCACAAATAATTCTTATTCAAAGAAAATTATACCAGAGGCTGTCTTGCTTGCCTGCTGCCTGCTTATATCCTCCAGAAATATTTTGCTGAAGTTTAGAATACAGATTTCTAATCTTTCATAGGTAGACATAAGAAACGAAGATACAGCACAGCCAGTAAGTTATAGAGACAATAAATAAGTCAGAGAATTCTTGGGATAATGCCATTTATAAACGCCGAAGGCAAGGGGTAGTCAATTAAAGATAGATGCCCTTATCTTTATAGCCACAAAGTGAATAATAATTTAGAAAATTTGAAAATACGTGCAGCACTTGAATCTTTGGGTTAGCCTGAGCTGTATGTAATGCAAATTTACCTGTGTTAGCATATACTTTAATGTATTCGTGTTTCCTGATAACCTATGTTATACAAATGGCTAGCTTCAGTTTATCATAACTGGATGCCTATCTAATGGGAAGCCTGTGTGTCTTAGGGTCAAATTTATGCTCACATTGAATACTTCCACCAATTTTAAAGATAAAACATTGCAGTAAAAATTTCACTACTCGAAGTCATTTTCATACAGTAAAATAACCCATGTGTAAAATCTCTTATAAGTAATAAACAGAGAATGTAAGTAGAAAAATATATTTCCTGAGCCAAACATTAAACCAGATAAAGCTTAACATGTCCATGGATAAAGAACCTAGATCACTTTATCACATTAATATTTACAGCAAGAAGACACTTAAAGAGGTTGATGTTTCTAAATCACTATGTCTCCAAGTTCAAATGAAAAACAGAAATCAGTTTGCCCGTTTTATAAGTCAAAACTAAAGTTCTTAACAAACTCATCTACTGTCTTCCCTAAAACAGATCTCACTAGTTCCAAACACCAGAAAAATCCCTTTATGTTTAGACAGTCATCACATAATCAGACAGTCAAGAAAAATGGTACTGAGAATACACGCTATCAGGACCCACCTTTACCAAAATGTCTGTTCCACAGGTTTTACTCTTGGTGAAATGTTTTAGAAAGGTGATCCCTTATAAACATCTGAAATGCACATCATAACATGTGTAACTGTTTTCCTGAGCATGTGACTCCAACATTTATTGCTGTAGAAGCAAATTATATTCAATTCTATAAATGCAATTATTGTTTAGTGAAGAAAAATCTATTTTGTGTGCCACTGGCTAAGAGGGGTGTCATTATTTTGTTTTAGTGCTTTTTATAAAACCAAAGACATTATTGAAAACATTTGATACCGAAAAACCTTTCTAGGTAAGTTGTGGTTTCTTCTTACAATTTGATTATTTGGAAGTAATTTAGCCTCAATCTCCAAAAGACACTTGTCAGTCTTGGCTAAAACAATACCACAATACCAACACACTGCAAAAACCGTAAATCCAAATATGCCAAATAATTTCCACTCATGCTGAGAAGAACATTGCTTTATTCTATTTAAGTTAAGTAGTCAATCATTATTCGTGGGCATACAAGCTAAAAGAGGGATGATAAATTACTGTGCGTGTTTTAATTACTTTTTATACTGATAATAAGTTCCATGGACAACATAAATACTTGCAGAAATATATTCTAATATGCAATGAGTACGACTACTTTAATGACAAACATACATTGTATCCAAAAGACAATGTTTATATGATAACACAAGCCTAAAAGCCTCATAATAGCAGTTAACTCAAATCTTAGATGTTCTTGGCTAAGAGTAAAGCCCAATCATTCAATTCACTAAAATAGTGACATAAAAGTTTAAATATTGGGTTTGAATATATACATGACCAAAGAGGACTTTTATCTGTGTGTGTGTGCACACTCATGCCTATGTTCAAAGAATTAAAGAATCGGGCGGTGCCTGTGGCTCAAATGAGTAGGGTGCCGGCCCCATATGCTGGAAGTGGCAGGTTCAAACCCAGCCCCGGCCAAAAACTGCAAAAGAAAAAGAGAGAGAGAGAGAGAGAATGAATGAGAATTTTCCAAGAGGCTCTGTGCGGCAGCGCTGAGACCCTCCAGTTTCAGAACCCTGGTGGTGGACAGCTCCCAGCAGCAGCAAGCTAAATCTACCCAGGAAAACCAAGCAAGTGTAACACCACATTTGCTGTAGCCCTAACCACAGATTTCCGTTACACAGAAAAACCCAAGTAAAAGTTAAATCCCTCAAAAGGATCCTTCTAATCTTTTGGAAAATATAAACCAAACAGCACTTGCTCTAAAAGCATTGCAGGACAAGTTTCTATAAATAGTACAAGAATGCATTCTGTTAACAGAAACCACGGTAATGAAAATAAAATATTAAAGTTTTGGTTCTTAAATATTGTAATGATTTTTTGCTGCTTGCTAACCTGCTACAGTTACTTGCTTGGTTGCTATGGCAACATTCGGCTAGAACCCAATGTGTCAGGCAGACAGGCCGTGGGCCCTCTACAATGAAATCCAGGAATGGTCCTGTTTCCTGATGGAGCATGCATCCACTGAATTCAGTTTGGTCATCGAGTCTCTCCGCTCAGTATTTTTTTGACACAGTATTCATCATTCATGAGTCACTCTCTTCACGAGTTGCATCAATCCATTTTGCTTCCTGGGTTTTAACACAACTAGCTTCCAAGACCACCAGCAGGTTGGGACCAGGAGAAAGCTCAGGGGGTGTGGTGTGTGGCCTTTGGGGTCTTTCTCTGTGGGTGCCTCCCCTTCCAAGTTCATGAACTCATGTGCACTGAGAATGTAGGAAGCACTTCATTATATATACCTCAAACTGCACAAGGAGGTGTCTTAAGAGGAGGGCACTTTATAGATTGGGAAACCTTGAGGTTAGACATTAGCCAGTAAACAGGAAAGAGAAGGTTCCACATCCAATGTATGTAAACCACAAACTATGTTTCTGCTTTGATTCTTCTGAATAACCAAAAATTACAACATGAAACATACACCATCACTTAGCATTGTAAAAACACAAACAGCAATGTACATGATGTATGTTTCCTTGTGTGTGTTTAACAATTAAAGTGGAGGCCTGACCATCATAGAAGGACTCTGCAATGCTAAGAAATGCTAGTAAATTTATTCATTAAGGTCACATTTACATTTCTCTTGATAATTTCATATATTTTCTTAACCCATGGTTATTGTTTACTTTTCTATATAGACGGGCATTTGGGGAAAGATAACGAGTTTAAATATCGCAATTATTAATGAACTCCAAACAGTTCCATTCTGTCATTGCTCAGTGTTTCACAGGCTGTCTCTGAGAAACGCTTATGACCTCTCTGAAACTAGTATCATAACAGTATAAACAACTCAGATGCTTGTGATGGAGCCCCCGGAAAACCCTCCCTATAGTGCCCCAGATGAATTACTCAAACTGCCAGGTACACGGGAAAAGGCAGCCCATCCCCAATTAGGCCAGTGAAATATTCACACAGTTTGTTCTCACAGAAGCTCTCTAATGATCCTCTGGCTGCGATCCAAGGCCAGATCTGAAAGCCGTCTCCTCCAAGGCTTCTGTCATAACGGCTCTTCCGCATATGCCCAGAACACAGGGATGGCTCAAAATACTATTCTCAGTTTTCTCCCCATTTCCTCCCCCTAAATCTTAGAGCAAACTTTTCCCATTCACAGCGTGCCTGTAAAAATGATTTATCTTTTGCTGTCTTCAAGGCCAGAGACGACAGACTATTTTCCTTACCCCACAGCACCGGGCATGGTACATATTTAAAATAAGTCCTCAGTATTTGTGTAAAGAAGGAAAGATTAACTAAATGCGGGAAGGGAGGGAAAGAGAGGAAGGTTCCAGCAGTAAAGGAGCCCATTGGACATGCTGGACTGCATTGGTGCAGGTGACTCAGGGCAGGGAGACAGATGGGAGCTTCCTCCCTGGGATCCAGGGACCTCAGTGCCCAGAGCATTCAGAGGATCAGGGCTCTGCCTCCCTGTCTGCAGAATGTGTGTTCTCAGGTCAAGAGCCTGCCCCTGGTGCCCCCATGTCCGTGGAATGTGAACACCCAGCCCTATACTATTGCACAGATAAAATCATAAAAATGTCCATCCACATGTTTAAGTGCACTTATTTTCATAAATCCAAAGCATGCTTTGAAAGACTTAGAAGGGCTCTTCCAGTTGATTCTGCACCATTTAGAGATGAGAAAGCAAAACTCAGAGTTTTCGGGACCCGCCAACAGTACCTCTTCAGGACGGGGCCGACGGGAGAAACAAAGCCCCACAGGCCCTGCATGGCGCTGAGCGTGGCAGGGCTCACACGAGAGGGCACCTTCAGCAACACGAAACTGTGACAAGATTGGACATGGGTTTATTGTTGACCCCCAAATCAATCTTCCCAACACTCCAGAAAATCCTCTATTAGGGCAGAGTTATATGGTAGCAAATCTATTTCTATTTTTGCAAGTCTAAATTCTCTGTTTTGCCTTTTTGGTTGTATAATATTAGTATGCCATCTTTATACTGAAAGGTACTAAAATTAATACGTTCTGTGCCTATACTTCAGAAATTATACCAATACCTCTGTGTATGCCTATGGTCATTGATCATTTTGTATTTAAGTACAAAGCATCCTCTTGTATTGAGAGGAAATGGGGCCCCATCTAAAACCACAAAGCCAAGTGCTGCTCTGAGCTAAGTGCTACTTGAGAATGCCGGGGCGGCAGGATCCAGAGAAGCCTGGATCCCCCTCAACAAGGACAGTGGGAGAAAGAAGATTTTGTAATGAGGGAAGGTGCCGAGGTGCTTCCATGCTGTCTGCGACATCACCTGGGAGGCAGGGACTCCTGCTGTGCTCAGTTCCTCCAAGGCCAGAGGCCACCAGGGATGGACCGGCCATGCCAGGGCGGCTATCTCCAAGTCTGTGCATCAGAGCCCATCAGGAAGCACTAGAGAAAGGCAGACCCACCCCATCCCGCTGCAGAGCCTCAGAATCTGCTCTTCACACCAGAGGAAACAGGCACTCGGCACAAATGTACACCAAGATGCACCATGCTTGTGACACACAGGAAGCTATTTAAACACTAAGATGAGGCAACTGGGTTGAAAAAAGCATCACATGTATGTGAAGCGCTACATGGCCATTAAATTCATATAGTATAAAAACACAGGCCATATGCATTTATATACAAATCCTCCTCAACTTACAAGTTGTAAACATCTTAGGTAGAAAGTGCATTTAACACACCTCAGCCACTGAACACCATAGCTTAGCCTATCTTAATAGCCTCAGAACATCTGCACTGGCCCACAGTGGGGCAAAATTGTCGAATGGAAACAGAAAGCAAAATGCCCACAGGTACCTAAAGATTTCTAGGGAAGGTGGAAGATAAATGTTTCTACTGAATGCAACATTGTTGAGTTGCTGATCATAGGTTCAATTCTTGAGGACTTTCTGTATTTACAACTTATGATTAATGTTTAAAAGCTGGTTAAAATTTTACACAGTAACTCAGGTTTGTTCCCTGAAAGTGTAACCAGTGTATGTCTGTGGCTGCCTGGGTACTCCTGCGTGTGCGCGCGTGTGTGCATGTGTGCATACCCTGAAGGCAACTCCAGCCACTGACAACAGTGATTATCTCAGGGTTGTGAAATATGGAGTATTTTCATTCTTCATATTTCCTACCTGTTGCAAAGTAAGCAACATATGTATAACTAAAGAGTAAAACAAGAAATTCTATTTTTATAAATAAAGGGCAAGTTTTCTCCCTGTGTGGTGTTTAACAGGGTGTTTAGACAGAGACACATCTCGTCAGAGAGACACCAATTGAAGAAGCAATTTGAAGCAGTCCACGTCTCTTTAAAGGCATTCATGTTATACATGACAGCCAACATTTAAATTCTCACCCTATTCACGACGTTGTTACAAGTTTTTCCCCCAATAATTTAAGAGAAAATGAGGATAAAATCCCTACAGAATAAAAACTCAAAGAAGTGCCCAACGGAAGTACAGGAAAGTAACTTCTCAATGACAGACACGAAATGTTGTCAATCTCTTATCAACGTCATTCTGAAAACTCTAGAATTTATCACACTTTCTGCCAAACTATGTTCCAGGGGTGACTCAGTCAAATCATAGCTGTTTTTCTACCCTTTAGTCTGTTCGTGTAGTTTTAAATATAGTTATGAAACTCACTGAGTCATATTTATAGGCACATTGAATTTTAAAGCCAGAGAGGACTTAGGATAGTATCTAATTCAAGCTACTCACTTTGTAGAGAGAAGCAGTGGTATTTGGGGGAGGCACCACCAGGACTCAGGCTTTGGTGGCAGAACTGTGGAAACTTGAACCATCCTGCCTCCCAGTCCAGGTCCCCTGCAGGGTTCTCGCTCTCAACAGGCAAATACACAAAGTATTGGTCTTTTGTACTTTGCTAGTTAAAAGTCATTTCAAGCAGAAGTGTGATGCTGTTGCCTGTGGGCAGGGCCTCCCAGAGAGAAGCAAAGCACGTGCCTGTCACAGCTTCCAGAGGCTAACGGGGCAGGTCGCCTCCACTAAGGCTGCCTGTGAGTTTCAAATCCAGCAGTAATGGCTCAGTGCCTGTAGCTCAAGGCGCTAAGGCTCCAGCCACGTACACCGGAGCTGACGGTTTTAAATCTGGCCCCAGCCTGCCAAACGACAATGACAACTACAATTAAAAAATAGCTGGGCATAGTGGTGGGTGCCTGTAGTCTCAGCTACTTGGGAGGCTGAGGCAAGAGGATCGCTTAAGCCAAGAGTTTGAGGTTGCTTTGACCTGTGACGCCATGGCACTCTACCTAGAGCGACAGCTTGAGGCTCTGTCTCATGAAAAATAAATAAATAAATAATAATCCAGTAGTTACTATGACCAGCACAGGCCATAACAGCAGGAAGGTTCACTCTCTGCATGATCTGGGACAACTCCTCAGTCTCATGCACCTCGGTGCTGCCCTCTGTGGAGTGGAGAGGGCAGCCTCCCATTACCAAGGGTGGAACAAGAACGCAGGGTCACGGCGCAGAGCAACTCACACAGCTGTCAGACATGTCTCTCTTAAATTCCTTCCAAGTCTATCAAGTACATTTGATTCGACAGATTAAAAATCTGAGGCTTAGGGAGCCCAACAACTTGCTCAAGGTTAAACAGTTTCTAGTTGAAATCCTCAGTCAGTTGCTCTGACCCCCAAACTTAAACTACACAATCAGATCACAGTTCTGAAGTGTCACTGGTTCAAGAATTTCAAGCATAGAAGAAAGACTAAATTACATCTCTTTACATAGGCTAGATGTGTAGATCAATGGAATAAAACCGAGAGCCAAAAATAATCCATTAAAATTGATTTTCAACAAGGAGGCTGCTGTAGGCTGAATGTTTGTGGCGCCCCCAAATTCATATGTTTAAACTTTCACCCCTAAGGGGATGGCATGTGCACCCAGGCCTACAGGAGGTGACGAGGTCACGAAGCTGGTTCCTCACAGATGGGATCAGGGCCCTTATGCACGAGAGCTCTGAGAGCTGCCTTGTTCCTTATGCCTGTGAGGACGCAGCAAGAAGCAGCTCCCTGTGAACCCAGGAGGGAGCCCTTCCCAGACATCAGGTCTACCAGAGCCTTGACCTTGGAAGTCCCTTCGCCAGCACACTGAAAAATGAAGGTCTATTGCTCGTAAGCCACCCACTCTGTGTCACCCTTGTCAGCAGCATGAATGGACCAAAACAGATGCCAAGACAGTTCAGCAGGAACAGAGAAGACTGTTCAACAAATGGTGCATGACCGGACATTCACGTTAGAAAAATAAATAAAGTGAGAGCCTTACCTCATGCCACATACAGAAATTAATTCAGAATGAATTGCAAATTGAGATATAAGAACTACAAGCATAAAACACTTAGAATAAAGAATAGGAGTACATCTTTGTGACCAAGGGTTAGGCAATGGTTTCTTATATATGACATCATAAGCAAAAATAGGTAAATTCGATTTCATCAAAATTCAAGGGCGGCGCCTGTGGCTCAAAGGGGTAGGGCGCCGGCCCCATATGCCGGAGGTGGTGGGTTCAAACCCTGCCCAGGGCAAAAACTGCAAAATAAATAAATAAATAAATAAAAGAAAATTCAAAACTGATGGTGGGCCTGCACAGTGGCTCACACCTGTAATCCTAGTACTCTGGAGGCTGAGGAGGGTGGATTGCCTGAGTTCACAGGTTCGAGACCACCCTAAGCCAGAGCAAGACCTCGTCTCTAAAAATAGCCAGGCATTGTGGCACGTGCCTGTAGTCCCAGCTACTTGGGGGGCTGAGGCAAGAGAATTGCTTGAGCCGAAGAGTTTGAGGTTGCTGTGAGCTCAACCTCAGTTTGAGGTTGCTGTGGCACTCCACCAAAGGGGACAAAGTGAAAAAAAAAAGTCCAAAATCTAAAACACTTTTGATCCCAAGAAACCCAGGTAGCGGACACTCGACACCCTGAACCACAGATTAACCTTGGAAACTTTGTTAAGGAAGGAAGCCCCAAAAGACCACTTGTCATATGATTCTTGTTTGTTTGTTTGTTTTGAGACAGAGTCTCACTATGTCACCCTTGGTAGAGGGCTGTAGCATCACAGCTCACAGCAACCTCAAATTCTTGGGCACAAGCAAATCTCTTGCCTCAGCCTTTCGAGTAGCTGGGACTACAGGCGCCCACCACAACACCCGGCTATTTTTGGTTACAGTTGTCATTGTTGTTCAGCAGGCCCCGGCCAGGCTCAAACTCGCCACCTTAGGTGTTTATGGTCGGCGCCCTACTCACTGAGCTACAGGCGCCAAGCCAATTCTTTCTATAGAAAATGTTCAAAATAGGTTAATCTACCAAGACAGGAAACAGACTATCGATTGCCAGAGGTGGGGGCGGGGAGAACAGGCACAGATTTCTCCTGGGGCGATAAAAAATGTTCTGGCATTAAACAGTGGTGGTGGTGGGATAACCCTGTGAATATACCAGAAGCCATCTAATTGTGTACTTGACATTAGTGACTCTTACATTATGTGAGTTAAATTTCCAAAAAGCAGAAAATAGAACACACATCAGGCCTTTCCTGGGCCCTGGCATGGATGAGACCTTTATCCAGGCGTTCAGGGGGATACGAAGGGGAGTGTGGGGTGAAGGTCCCTCCGCAGAAAGGTGGCAAACCACAAATTCCTCATTCCACAAGCATTTCAGTTAATCAATAAAAATTATACTCTATTTGCATTTTTAAGACAACTTTTGGCTACATATGCAAGACATGGAGTTGATTCATTTAGTAATTTATCCACCATATGCTAACACATTTCAAATGGCACTTTGGGTTATTGAAATGAAGAAAATAGACACACACTGTGTAAAAAGGTATCAAAAATGCCCGCAATCAATATATATTATTACTTAAGCCCTCTTTAGTATTCTTTTTCCAGCAGAGGAAGTTTGCATCAGCCAGTTCTGTCCACATTTACATTCACATCTGCAGAGTCACAGATGCCTGAGCTGGGGAGGGGGTGGGGGCTTTGGAACATAAATGCAAAAGAAAAAAAAAAACACCTCCCAACTGGAGGAAAAGTAAGATGTGTATCTTGGCAATGTACACATTCTGACACTCTTGATGGAAAATAGCAAAGCAAATGCTTTCATAACACAAGGATTTCATTATGCCCAATTATGGAATGTATTCAAGGCAGGTAGGGAAATAAAAGTAATTAAGCTCACATGATTCTTCAGAAATATTGGTTTCTGTTAATAACTGTCTTACTTTATTTTATTTACCACTAATTTACTAGTAACTGGACAGCTTTTATAGTGCTGAGTTCCTTTTCAGGATTTTTTTAATAGAAAAATCTTCAACAAAATCAAATCACATACTTGCTAGCACACTAACACTTTCCCCTTCCTCTACAAATTAAAACCCAAAAGGTTTTACCCCTGTATTCCTCACTTGGAAATAACTAGTCCCAGCCCCAGGAAGCTCGGATTACAGAGGGCATGGCACACCAGGGAGCAAATACTCAAACCTCAGACGGGTGCCTGGGCTGACATCAGGCAGCCTTCCACCCAGAGCTGCAGAGGCCTCACGCTGCTTCCTGCCACAAATATTCACCCACCATGTACATGCCAAGAGCTCTTCTGGGTGCTGACCTCAAAAGAGAGCAAAACAGACAAAACAAGAAAAGAAACCTGCCCCCCAAAAGGATAATGAAAAATGTTAACTCTCAGAAGCAGGGAGTATGACAGTGGCTGTCTGGTAAGGGGGAGTGTGGGGCAGGAGGAGTGGACTCAGGAAGTCCACCCACGGCCCAGGGACCACAGCCAATAACCACCACTGTGCACCTGAAAACGGCTAGAAGAGACTTTAAGTCCTGCCCCCGTAGGAAAACGGTGAGTGTTCGAGGAATGCACATGTTAATTAGTTCAACTTTGCCATCCCAGAGAGTACACAGATTTCAAAACATCACAGTGTACACAATAAATATTTACAATTTGTATTTGTCCATTTGAAAAATAAACAAATTTTAAAAGTAAAGGGCATTTACTGTATGCTGGGCACTGCGCTGAGTGCTCTGCCCAGCTTAGCTCGTTTAACAGTCACGACCCACCTACTGCTTACATGCCACTGTCGCCTCCTTTTTAGGCAAAGGAAGGCTAAGGTGCATAAAAATTGAGCAAACTGCCAAAAGTCAAACAGCTATTAAGTGGCAGACTGGAAATGTGAACCAGGGAGTCTAATCCAGGCCCCAGCATTCAACCCCGGTCACATGGGTGATGGATACGGCATTAGGTTGACCGTCTCAGGAAAGGAGGAGGGCTGACCGTCTCAGGAAAGGAGGAGGCAGCAAGGAGCAGGCCCTGCCCGGTGCTTCTGTGAGAATGCTGGTGCTTCTGTGAGACAGTGAGGGCGACACAGTCAAGGCCAAATCATTCTTCACTGTCACCTGCAACACGGAATGACGAGGCCGTCCCTGCTCTGAGGGACGCCGTAGGAGGAAGCACTGGGGCTGCTCAGGAAACCTGCACCTCTAACCTGGAACTTCTCCCAGCTCTATTCCATGCACAGGGTCTTCCCACACCCATCACAGATACACACGTGCACTCACCTGCTCAGTTGCATCTTCCTAAACAGAGGCCAAAGACACCGCCCTGCCCTGGGAGCCCACAACATGAGCACTGCCACTTCCCCAGGAATCCTCACCAGGGTGAGAGTCAATGCTCCCAGCGGGAGCCCCTCTGGCACTGCAAGAGCCCCAGCCTCACCACTTCCTGGCTGGCGAGCTGCCACGGAGGCCCCACCTCCTCCTGGCACCCCACCGAGCCCATGGGAGGCAGGGGCTCCTGATGGTTTCCATCTGCCCCCTTTCCCTCTTCCCGGGCCAGGGAACATCCACATGCTTCAAAGCCTGGAATAAAGACGCTTTCTGCTCCTCTCTGACCCACCAGACAGTCCCCCGTCTTTTCTGTGTCCCAACAGCATTTTCTAGCATATTGTCACATGCTGCAGTGAAGATCCACAGAGCCATCTACCGGCACGTCCATCCTGCCTGTGGGCTGTGAGGACCTCCGGGCACCAGCTCCCTGGACCCTACTCTGGGACGTCACACAGTAAAAGCATCACAGATGCAGGTGTGCCGCCGGGGCTGCCCGCCACCCTTCTGTCCCAGCCAGCTCTATGCACCTCTTGTGCAGATCCTGAGGGCAGGGCCACTGCTTTCCTCTGAGGGTTCACTTTTACAAGATAACATGTGGTTTCACAGATTCAAAGTCAGAAATTAAATCCTATTCAGAGTCCTGAAGTTTTTCCTAAAACCTCTAAGGAATCCACATTGATTTGGGTTTTGTAGGGTCAGGTCACTGACTTCCTGCCACATTGACCATGACCCGGGGACACAGCACGAGCTCCATGAACACTCTTGGCAGCCTCTGCTCTGGGGAAATGGCAGGTCACATCTGCAGCCTGTATGGGCAGCTGGGTGAGGAAACCAGATGAGGACTCACTTCGCCTGAGGGGGGCCCACAGCTAGAAAACACGGATTCCCCCAAACCAAGTTAGTGGCAGATGGGAGGCCTGATCCCTGGCCTCTGCATCCAGTCTGCAGTCAGAGGACAGGCCTGGAGACCCTCCCTGAGTTTCTGCTCTGCAAGGCTGGTGGACGGCTCCACCTAGGGGACACATAGTTATGTCCACGTCTAACTCTCAGAGGGACCTGGAACAGTCACAGGGAGAGAGTATCACACTAAGAGCAGAGGCTGATGCCGTTATCACCAAAGTGATGCTCTTCCTCCCAGGACGGCCCTGCTGCACCTGCAGCCAGGACCCTGGCAAACTGTCCACCAGAGAACGGCAGAAGCACGTACAGCCTTGAGGCTGTGAAGAGGCTCTTCTTTCCTGGACACGTCCCAACATCACAGCTATGATTTAGGCCACAGTTCCCAAATCAAAAGTAAAAGGTCATCAATAGTTAGGCCGATCTCCACCTGTGCTCATTCTACTTAGTCTGGTCATGATTTACTACTATGTTGATGTCACAATCATTGTCATCATCTGGGTTTTCTAGTCCATGGCAGACACATGTGGCCAAAACTTTGAAAAGGGGGAACCTCTCCGCAACAAGACATGATGTGAAAATGGCAGGGCAAGCCAGCAATTAAAACAGATCACAAACCACAGAGCTTGTCGAGCGAGTCCAGCCCTGCCAGATGAGCACCCAGGGGCTTCACTGACCCAAAGCCGGGCTGGTTAATCTCTCCCAGACTCGGCGCCCTCATTCTAATAAGGAAAAACAAGCAGCTCCACTATAGCCACAGAAAGGGACGTGATGCCTGAGGCCTCACACATCAGCTCTCCGAGTCCTGTTCCGGTGAGGCCAGTACCGGTGTGCGGCCCACAGCCCTCCCTGCTGGGTGTGGCTGCCTGCTGTGGCAGAGCCTGGTGGGCACAAGGGAAGCCTGTGTGAGGACGGTGATGACCACACTGCTGGGGGAGGCCCCTCCTTCACAAAGCCCAGAGCTCACTGCAGGAGGCACCATGCCACCTGCTGCAGATCCAGAGATTAATGAGACTATCACGCCTGCCCTGCACAGTCCCCAGAGCAAAAGATAGTGAGCTGGTTTTTGATGTGATGTTGATGATAAGATGAAAGAAGCCTTATACTCAAAAAAAAAAAAACAAAAACAGGTGTATATGAGGTGCTATTCATAACCGTATTTGATTTCCCCAAATTTAAATGATCCGACCGTTACACTTTACATTCAAGTTCTATTTAGAATTAACTATCTTAAAGGTCAAGGATAGATACTTCCCCTATGGAAAAGCAAAGAATAGTTCTGCACCATTCCCCGCAATTCAGTGGAAACCGAAAATACTGTACTGCTAACACAAAGTAACTGAAAGCAGAAATTTTGGCAGGTCCTCTGTATTTTATTTACAGAAACATCCTGCACCCTTCAGACTGGAAGTTCACAAATCCTGAGTCAGAGCCTGTTTCCCCAGGGCAGGTGCAGAAGCAAGGACTCGTCCTGGGCAGAAAGGACATCTTGGTGTCCTCGAGAAACAAAGTCCCTTTCAGGGAGGCTTGGCTCAGCACACCCTGTCCGACTGATGTTTTCAAAGCCCAGAGGGTAAAGTCCCCAGACACACAGCCCTTCCAGAAAACTGGGCATTTACATGTGCATTACCTTGTAGGAGTCTCCCCCAAAGCAACTGATAACGTGAGCTTATCAAGTAGTTATTATTGTTTCCATTTTATGAATGAGGACAATAGGGCTGAATACCCAGTTTCTGAAAAATTACAGATAACAACTGCATCCTGGCTCAGAGCCCATAGCCCTGCAGTTAGGATGCCAGCCACACACACAGGGGCTGATGGATCAAACCCAGCCCAGGACAGCTAAACAACAATGACAACAACAACAAAATAGCCGGCATTGTGGTGGGCACCTGTAGTCCCCGCTACGTGGGAGGCTGAGGCAAGAGAATCACTTAAGCCCAGGAGTTTGAGGTTGCTGTGAGCTGTGACGCCACAGCACTCTACCAAGTGTGACTAAAATGCATAAAGAATGAAACTTAATCTGGAGAGACACAAAAATATCCCCTTCAAATGGACATATCCCTTGAGAAACTTGCAAACATCTGATGTTGTACAATACGGTCTTATCAAGTTCTCATGAAACAATTTAATTTTCTGACTGAAAAATCACTGAACTTTCTGTGACGGAGGCCAGGACTGTGTCTACACACAGCCTCCTTCCCACAGTAATTCTAACCCTCACCTATTTTACTTTTTGTTTGAGTTCTATTATTCAAGGCCCAAATTTTTCATGTTCTTCCAAAAATAGAAATCGCAGGGAAGAAAACTGTGAAATTAAACTACTCACCAAAAGAAGGCCTTTCAATGTACCCAGATTATCAAATGCACACTGGGGTTACCCCCTGAGAGTCACAGCTAAATTTAGTGTTTCTTCATTTCCCATAAAATGCTACTCTGGAATTGTCCCCTGGCCACAGACTGTGCAGTTTGGTGTCCAGCTGGCTCGGGCACTTTCCCGTCTCCTCCCCCCACTCCAGCAGTCGCAGCCCTGATGCTTCCTGCAGGGTCCCCAGGTCATTCTGGAACCAAAATTAAACCATGGCACCGAGTGGGGGACATTATCTAGCATAATCATTCAAACATCTGTGACATGTCAAACATGAGTGTGGTGAGGGACCCTCAACAAGGAACACAGAAGACACTCTATCTTCCCAAGAAATACACAGCTGGCGATTCCAGGAGTATCACATCTATGTGTATAAACACTCACACCCGGTGCGCTTGACACGCACAGCCCAGAACATTAGAGCAGTGATAATACTGAGCATGGGGCCACCCACTCCGGCCCTGCGCTGAGTCAACCCGGCTCATCATGCTTGGTGAAAACCGCCCTCCTTTCTGCAAAACCCCACCAGAGGGCAGTGGTCCTCACAGTGGGGTCCCCTAGGAACCCATCAAACTGCAGACCTGCCAGAGGGAAGCTCAGAATGGAGCCCTGCGTCTTGGCCATAGTGAGTCCTCCCAGGGTGATTCTGACGGAGCCGACTCGGGACAACTGCTGGCTGAGACGGAGGCAAAGGCACAGCCTCTGAGTGGCTAAAACGGATGGGTTCTGCAGACTCCCCTGTGGCTCAACTTCTTCTAAGGTAAGAGCTCTGCTTGGGCAGAGCTGCTCCTCTCTGAACATCAGGTAAAGACATCTGAAACACTTTGGGAGGCCAAGGAGGGCAGAATGCCTGAGTTCACAAGTTCAAAACCTGAACTAGAATGAGACCCCGCCTCTGAAAAATAGCTGGGCGTAGTGGCAGGTGCCTATAGTCCCAGTTACTCAGGAGGCTTCAGCAAGAGAATCGCTTCAGCCTAAGGAGTCTCAGGTTGCTGTGAGCACTGACACCATGGTACTCTACCAGGGGCAAAAAAGGGAGACTCTGTCTCAAAACAAAACAAAAAACAACAAAAAAAATATTGTTTTCTAGAGAGCGGAAATGTGTGAAACAATGTGCCCTTGGGAAAATCATGCACGTGTTCCTGGGACCGGCAGCCAGCGGCAAGGCTGTGGCCCTGTGGCCTCCTGCCTCTCGGACACGTCCAGATGGGTGCTACATCTTCTTTAGCCACAGGTGCCAAGTCTCTGTTGGGATCCGGGGCACAATTGAAAACATCAAAGGAAACGCTGAGCCTGGAGATGGACAGTTAATGCCACTGAAGGGGTGAGGCAAGGGTTTGAAATGAAAAGTGTCCTGTGCGTTGAACCAGAGCATGAAGACAGGGTTGACAAGGTGACAAAGGAACAGTGGGTGGAAGATGAGGGAGGATGGGTGGCAGATGGAGACTGCCCAGCATGGACAGAGCAGGACTCCGCTCAGGTAAGGAGGGCCTAGGTCCCCTCGTGGATGGTGCGTCCACACCCACCACGGGAGAATGCTGCCCCAGCTTCAGTCCGTTGTCCCCATCATGTCTCCAGGAGACGCAAGGGGCCCCCTGAACTATCCAGGCAGTGACCACTACCTCTGGACTTGCATCAGGAGGCTGGGCCACATCCTGGTATACAGTGAAAACAACTTAGTGCTCAAGAAATAATTAAGAGTAAGCAATCACCTTCCATGACTTTTGAGGGAAATTAGAATTTTGAACAACCACTAGCTGTTTACATTTTCCTTAGAGGTCTGACTTTGCGGCCTGTAGCATCCCTGCTTCAACCAGCACCCTCCACTTCAAAGAGTGATATCTCTAAGTGCATCCCCAAGGGCCCCAGTGTCACCCAAGCTCTTAACAGCTCCTTCAGGCTCACGGTTCCAAGTCCAGCCCTGACCACAGTGCCAGGTCCCTGTTAACCCCCAGGCTTCAGCGTTCAAGTGGCCTCATTTTCCCAGAGAGACATCTGAGAATCACCCACAAGTCCCCAGACACCAGCTTCTCCTACACACATTCTCTGGACACGGTCTTCCCCGTGTGTTCTGGAAACATCCCCCCTCACCCATCACCATGACTACAGGATAAGCTTAGAGGTACCATCGACACCCCTGCTAAGTCCCCCAGAACCCGAGTGGTTCCTGCTTGGGTCACAGCACACCCTTAGACAGTCAGTTGGTCTTCCCAGAGGGAAGAACTGCCTGAGGAAAGACAGTGCCACAGCACCTGCACATCCCCACTTCATAGCAGAGTGTCCATCCACCGACCTGCACACAGGAACATGGAGGTGGGAGGGAGGGAGATAATATCTCAGTGTCTTCAGACCAGCGGAGCCTCTGAATTCTCTGCAAAAGCAAAGAACCACCATCCTTTGCATATTTATCCCACCTTCTAAATGCATCAAGTGCATTTAGAAGAGGGTTACCCAAGATCACCCTCTGAGTGTGACAACGCCAGCACAAAGGTTGGACAGAATACACGGAGGCACAGGAAGGTGTAATAATAGTTTAATTGTCATTTTAAAATACAACATAGTGAACAGTACCGTTGTCTGTTTTTCATGTCTGTGCCATAACTCCACACCACTCCTCTGAGCCCAATACTTCAGTGACAAAGGGATGTTTCAGAGACTGTGCACAGAAACGTCTCATTTCTACAAAGACAAAACTCCTTTTCCACTTTCAGTAATGATTTGGAGGCACAACAGAAGTCAAAATGATTTAATATGAAGAACAACAGATTCATATATTCACAAATGTTTCCTTCTCGTCCACTTCCAACACCTTACTTTTAAGGCATGGTAAAATCTCTCGGCATATAACAGATCTGAAAGGAAAAACACATCAGAACACATTTAAATCAACCAAGAAAAACAGCTGAATGTCCCCACTCTCTTACTCTCAGAATACGTACTTAATGTGTCAACATGTCAAGCTCATTTTTACCTAGACTAGCTTGGAATTATTCTTGGGTACCCGAATGACTATTCAGCATGCTTTGCCAGAGATGAAGCCAGGTCTGCTCACAGAGGAAATGCCACCCGTGGGTCCACGGCAGGTGTCACGGGCACAGAACCTTGGAGGAGCCAGTACCATCCCCCCTCCTGCAAGGTTGGGGAGGCTGGACTTGCCACCGTTTCAGTAAGGGAATTGGTCTGTGCGCCTCAGTGGGCACTGAGGTGTTTTCGGAAACTCAAGTTTTTGAGTTTTTGAGTATTTTCCAAATGTTCCCTGAATACTAGGCTGGTGAAGGATTTTGATATTGACCAGGCAGCTCAAAGCAAGACCCCCTGAAACGCCAGGTCCTTAGCAAGAACCTAAAGTCGACATTGATGGGCAAACTTGCTTAATTAGGGTTACGAATCCAGATTGGGAGAACAGTCATGGAGTTCACTTAACTCACTAACTTAATTCGCTAACATTCACTAACACTAATTCACTAACATTCATCTGTGAATGCATTCTAACTATAACGTGCTATACAAAAAGGACTTTTGTTTATTGGAGAAATCTTAGAAGAAACATAATTTTTTTATTTCTTATAAAATTATTCTTAATAAAAAGATGAAAGCATTTCCATACTTCTGCATTTATTCTCTTTGTGAAAGAGATCACAGACTTTTCTTTGCATTGAAAACTATGACAAAGTATAGAATGCCTAAACGTCCCTCTGAAGGGCCTCCTGACTACCACTAACGTGTTCCTGCTGCAAGACAGCCCCAGAGTTTGGTCTGTTACCCCCTCCTCGGCCCCCCGGAGTTGCTGTTACCCTGTGCAGGCCAAAGAGCCGGTGCCCTGCTGAGAGCCTCTCCTGACTCACTCTGTTCCATCCTCAACAGCAGGAGGAAGAAATCCCCTATATCCTGACTGCCCAGATTTCTCTGCAGAGGTCACCTAGTCTTACACATTAAAAGTGGGGCACAGGCGGCGTCAGGACACATGAATAAAATTGGAAAGTGTAACACATTCCAGCATCTGCTAAGAAATAGATGGGCTTCTCCAGCAGATGGCAGGTGGGTTCTGGACAAACAGGGAGTGGAAGACCCATGGCCACGTGGGAAAATAATCTTTTCTAAAATCTGGGGGGGTTTTGTTTGTTTTTGACAACAACTTACTATTTTCCAGGGAGGTCAGTGCCGGTGTCACCTCTGGACCCAGCTGACGTTTGTCCCTTCTCTGGCGTAGGGCCCTCTACTAGCTTCCTCTGGAATTTGCTGTTTCACTTGTTTTCCTCAAGGGGAGCAGGGAGGTTCTGCATGTGGCTGCACTGGCTGTTTCCAGTGCCTCTCCCTTAACTTAGAGCCTTTAGTGAAACCTCAGTGACCTTCCTCTCTAGATAGCATCCTGCCTTTTAGATAAACGAGAGTATTGTCCAAATCTCAAAAAATAAAGTAAAACTGCAGACAATCCCAACGTGAAGGGGACAGTGCATTCTGAACTGTCCTGCGGAGGTGACAAGACACAAGTAACTCACAAAAAGTAGAGTATAAACCCTACACACTGTAGATAGTTAATGTGTACTTTACGTTTATACACGCCATGTATAAACCCTAGATACTGTAGATAGTTAATGTGTACTTTACATCAAACATTTTAAAAAATAGTACCTTTTCCCAACATTTGAGGAATAATAGGGAATATGTTACAGCCTGGACTGTGAACATCTTTGTACCCAATAAGGCCCCTTGTAACTCAGCCACACTCCTGGAATTCCATTGTCTGACAGCCAGCACTGAGGCTTCTAAAGCCTTGGTGTGCTTGATAAAGAAATTTAACTTTACACAGAATCACATTTGAAAAAATATATACAGGGTGGCGCCTGTGGCTCAGTGAGTAGGGCGCCAGCCCCATATACCGAGGGTGGCGGGTTCAAACCCAGCCCCAGACGAACTGCAACCAAAAAATAGCCGGGCATTGTGGCGGGCGCCTATAGTCCCAGCTACTCAGGAGGCTGAGGCAAGAGAATCGCGGAAGCCCAAGAGCTGGAGGTTGCTGTGAGTCCTGTGACGTCACAGCACTCCACCAAGGGCGGTAAAGTTAGACCCTGTCTCTACAAAAAAAATAATAATAATTTAAAAAAAAATTAAAAATAGATACAAATAATTTCCCAACACTTCAACAACCAAATACAATGGGACCAAAGAGTCTTAGGGAATCAATGGTGGAAAAATATAACTTTTCACTTAAAAAAAGAGAGAGAGAGAGAGTCTGAGGCCAGTGGTTGCTTGAGCTCAGGAATTCAAGACCAGCCTGAGCAATAGCAAGACTAAAAGTAGTAAAAATTAGCCAGGTGTTATGGCAGACACCTGTAGTCCCAGTTATTTGAAAGGCTGAGGCAAGAGGATCGGTTGAACCCAGGAGTTTGAGGTTCCTGTGAGCTGTGATGCACAGCACTCTGGCCTGGGACAACAAAGTGAAACTCTGTCCCAAAAATAAATTAATGAATGAATGAGCCAGAAATCTGGTTCTCAGATGCTTTACTTGCATTTGAGTCTTTTCGCAGTGGCTGGATCTAACAGGTGGACTATCTTAAGAAGGAAGAAGAATTATAGCTTAAACAATTATTTCATGGGATAAAAGTACTCCTTTAGAAAAATAGATAATTTTTTTGGCAGCACCTGTAGCTCAGTGGGTAGCGTGCCAGCCACGTACACCAGCGCTGGTGGATTCGAATCTGGCCCGGGCCAGCTAACCAACAATGAGAACTGCAACAAAAAAACAGCCAGGTGTTGTGACAGGCCCCTGTAGTCCCAGCTACTTGGGAGGCTGAGGCAAGAGAATCACTTAAGCCCAAGAGTTGGAGGTTGCCGTGAGCTGTGACGCCACGGCACTATACCCAGGGCAACACAGTGAGACTCTGTCTCAAAAAATAATTATCATTTTTTTTTAAATTCTGAAGTTGTAATAACAATGAAATGCTGGTAATCAGAGCATTCCGTTGCTCATCCATCCTGGACGGGAAGCAGACCTGAGACAGGCATGGACGTGTTGTGTTTCCAAGTCTCCCTGCACCTGGCCCTGGAGGCCTCACTTCCTATCTGCAGCTGGACATGCACGATTCTCCAAATGCCCTGCAGGAGCCAGGGTAGCCTCTGTCCCCTCTCTGACAGTCCATGTCCTGGTTGGGGCTGAGCACTGCCATATTGTCCCCACACCTGCCTTCACATGGTTGTCTGCATCTTGTTATCTCCTGGCTCCTGTGCCCCTGCCCAGGATCCCCCCGCAACACAAATCCACCTTCCACTCTATAGCCCACAGCGCTTCCAAAAATGCCACTCTGACCATAGGAATTCTAGCTTGAAAAACTCCTCAGGGATTCTCAAGGGCTTTCAGACTCCAAATCCCTACTGTGGTTGACAGTGGACGGGACCCACCCTCACGCCACTGGCCCAAAGAAAGTTGGTTCTTTCTGCAACAATGCCCAGATTGCTTCCTACCCATGAGCGCCTGAGCCTGCACACCCACCACCCAGGACTGCTGCACCCAGCTTTGGACCTGGATCACAGGGGGCACCTGGCAGGCATTTGCTGAATTAATGAATGTGAACTTCACAAATATGCTAAATTTGTTATAATCTTTTTTCAAAACAAGTTTTTATGTAACTCCGAAATATAGTGAAATTCTTCAATTTCTCATCTTATGCTTATACCTTTTCCATGATATGATTTACTTCAAAAACTTTAGCTAAATTCTAGAAATAAAAAGCCATGGCCGTTGTAAGTATATATTTCACCTGCCATAAAACAGTGTAGATAAAATCACCTCTAACTCTGCAAATATGATTCTTTCTTGGTAATACACATAACATGAATGGTATTTATTTATTTTTATAGAGATAGGCTCTGGGTCTGTCACCAGGCCTGGAACTCCTGGGCTCGAGTGGATTTTTAACAATTTATAGAATGGGAATATCTTTTTTTTTTTTAAAGGATATACTGTATATACTCGAGTATAAGCTGAGTTTTTTTGGCACAAAATTTGTGCCGAAAACCCCAAACTCGGCTTATAGTCAGGTCGTACAGGTTATTTAATCAAATGCACGTAGTCTCCAGTCCTCTTCTGCCGTCTGCTTGAGGGGGCGGTGCTTCAGCTCAGTCCACAAGTCGCGGCTGAGCTGAAGAGGTAGGCAGCTGAACTGAACTGTATTCTACTGAACTATTTAACCCACAATATTTAATGGCACATTTAATTAAGTGAAAACCCCATTTAAGGCAGTAAAGTCTTGTGAATAAATGTTTTGAAGGATTTTAACCTTTGTGATTTAGCTTGATTACCTGTTAAGCTACGGTTTTCTGCACTTTATTTAAAGTTTTAAAGTTGTTGTTGCTAGTTTACAGTTTTTCTTTAGCAATAAATATTGAAAAGCATTT
>CAUYPK010117722.1:0-16141 GCA_963574355.1 Loris lydekkerianus
TTAAATTTATTTATTTTTATTGTTAAATCGTAGCTGTGTACATTAGTGCAATCAAGGGGTACAATGTGCAGGTTTCATATACAATCTGAAATATTCTCATCAAACTGTTCAACATAGCCTTCATGGCATTTTCTTAGTTACTGTATGTAGGCATTTGTATTCTGCCTTTAGTAAGTTTCGCCTGTACCCATTCTAAGATGCGCCGTAGATGTGGCCCCACCTATTACCCTACCTTCACCAAAACCTCTCCCCTCCCTTTCCCTTCCTGGACAAAGGGACTCCTGTCAGAAGTGTCTTCCATGGGTCTGAGTCTCATAGCGCTTGTCTGGGGGGCAGATAGGAGTCCTTTCTAGAGTTTGGGTTCTGTGAACTACAGGTTTCCAAAGATACAGCTGTTTCTATCCTAGCTCACCATCCACCTTCAGGTCTAGCTCTCTTCCCCGAAGGCTTCTTTGTTGTCCTATGTCTAAGTCGTTTCTCAGTGGCATCTGTAAGTCAGAGGCTGGATATACAGTCTTTATCTTATTCATAAAATAAACAACTAGGTACTGTTTATTTCTTATGTATTATATTTATTATGATTTGAGGAATATAAACATTATGTTCAGTAAGAAGTTCTGTTAAGTAATAGATATTCTTTAAAAAATTAAGAGCTTAAAGTGAACTCCTTTAAGTTAATTTTGTGTTATTAATACATTTCTTTTTTTTTTTTGAGTGTTCAGTGTTTTTTTTTTTTAATTCAAATTTTTATTTTATATTGTTGGGGATTCATTGAGGGTACAATAAATCAAATTATACTGATTGCATTTGTTAGGCAAAGTCCCTCTTGCAATCGTGTCTTGCCCCCAAAAGGTACGGCACTATTAATACATCTCTTAAGTGTATCTTGCCTGTCATTAGGTTACGCCTTGCAGGCCATATTTCTACATTAAATTTTATGTTTAGGCATTTCTTGATCATTTAATTTTTTTCTTCTTTCACCTCTAAAAAATTATGTAATGGCTAATGATCCTAGAATCCATACATTCAGTTTATCATTCTATTTTAGGGTAAGTACATAGTAGCCTTTTTAAACTTATCTTTGTAATATTTCAACAACAAGGAGAATCATTATTAGTCCATATTCATAGGAATGGATTTTTGAGGCATAGTAATTGAAATTATGTTTTTCCTTTCTTTTGACCCCATCTCTATGGTCTTTTGTGTTAAGGAAAGATTACTTTCATTCCTCAGTATTTCTGAACCTATTTTAATTTTTAAACAGCTTCAGGCGCTGCTTCAGATTTGGCCTAAACTGCCCCCTCGGGAGGCCTTAGAGCTTCTGGATTTCAACTATCCAGACCAGTACGTGCGGGAATATGCTGTGGGCTGCCTGCGACAGATGAGGTATCTCCTGCAGGTGTTTTTTTTTTTTTTTGGGGGGGGGGGAAGGAATAACTTGGTGATGGGTAGGGAAGTGGTTGTCTCTTTGAATGTTTTATAAGAAAGAAAACAGCTAAGAATTACTCAGAGTTCAAAGAATTTGCTTGAGTCCTCTTTTCATTCTCTACCCACTACCCCCAATATTTACTCCAGGCTATAAAAAAACGAAAGTGTATTGAGTGTGGAGGTCCCTGAGATCTCCATCAGGCTTGATGATTCATTCACTAGGAAGACTCACAGGCCTTAACATATAGTCATACTCACAGATATTATTTATTGTAGCAAAATTTGAAAGGGAAAGGTTCATGGGGTGAAGTCTGGAGGAGACCAAGCATAAACTTATAAGGGTCTTTCCCCAGTGGTTTTACACTGAACATATTTAATTCTACCAGCAATCAGATATGATAATACATGTCTACCAGAGGACCTTGTTACAGACTTGGTGGTCAAGGTTTTTACTAGTGCCTTACCACATAGGCACCTTCTGCCTTAGCATGTATCAAATTTTTGTTTTGTATGTATTTATATGTATAAAAATATGGATATAGAATAGTATTGTACATTCATACAATTTTTTAAAATTATACAAATGTCTTACTATATATTATTTTTACTAATTGCTTTTTAAAAATCAAGCATTAGGTTTTTGAGGTCACTGTCCAATTATATATCAATATAGTTTATTCCTTTCACTAGCATATAATATATATATATATATATAAAATAGTCTTTCTTAGGGGTGTTATCTTATTTAATTCATTCCTCTATTCCTCTATTAAGGAACATTTAAGTTGTCTCAAAATTTTCCTGTAATAAACAATGCTGTAGTGAACACATTTGTACAGTCCTCTTTGGGCAGTATATTTGTGAGAATTTATAGGATTCGTTGAAGAAATGACAGCCTCAGAAATAGAAAATCTTTTACTTCTCAAATAAAAGTAAAAGATTTTCAAAAAAATCTTTCAGTTTTTTCAGAAAAATGAGGCTTATGTACTGTATGGTTATTTGAGAAGTAAAAGATCTTGGAATAGTATGGATAATGTGATTTTTTTAATTGTTTATTTTTTAAACTGTGTGCTATCCAAAGGAAATTATACAAACTTTTCAATAATGATTATTTCTGAAGACTTCCATTAGAAGTGTGAGAGAAGAAACCTTTTGTTTTTATGCTTTCTATTTTTATATTATTTATGGGTTTTTTCACTGGGCATGAATTATGCAATAAACACAATTAAGATTGTGGTATGGGTATATGAAGTTCCCATTTGGTACACTGTTTCTCCAAGTTTGCATTGGAGACTTCATGGGGAGGGGCCACCTGGTTTCCTTTGGGCTGATACAACTATCTCCACCACCATGACCCCCCACCACCCCCCAACAGAGTCTCACTCTGTTGTCCTTGGTAGAGTGCTGTGGTGTCACAGCTCACAGCAATCTTCAACTCTTGGGCTCAGGCGAATTCCTTGCCTCAGCCTCCCGAGTAGCTGGGACTCAGGCACTGGCCACATGCCTCACTATCTTTTGTTGCAGTTTGGCCGTGGCCGAGTTTGAACCTACCACCCTGAGCCACAGGCGCTGCCCAATCAACTGTTTTTCTTTAAATGCATTCAACCCTCTATAAAATACTGTGGACCCCCACTTCCCACGTTGCTGATTCTAATGGGGTTTTCACATGTTAAGTTTTCTGGTTATGAGTTTTTGTTTCTGGTATATAGTTCTGTGAGTTTCCATTTCAGCTCTACCTTATATTAATTTCTTAACTATTTTTTTTTAATTCCTTAACCATCTTTTGCCCAAGACTGTAGTTAGTAAGTGGAGCAGTTGGGATTCATACTGTATACTATTGGAATTACCTCTGATGGAAGTGTGTTTACAGGTGATTGGTTCGGAGATATAATACAGAATAGTGAACCACTAGCCTTAATTAATTCAACCTCATTAACTACAATATATTAATTCAGTGTGACTCATTCCTGGCTTATAAATGTATTCATTTCCTTATGCATTAACTATTTGAAGTTAAGATTTTAATTTTTCACTGATTTTCTGGAAGAAGGACTGACTTTTAACCCTAATGATAGCAAAGAAAAATAAGATTGCTGAAGTACTGCTGGAACTTTTATTTTCAAAATGATTACTTGATTGAGTACTTAGGTTTTTCAGCATGATCAGAAATTAGTATTAACATACCTAATTATTTTGGTAACTCTAAACTGATTGTAAATATAGTCATTAATCATAACAGTCTAATTCATTTGGTTTAAATGTCCTATATATCTGTATCCTCTTTACTCCCCCTTTTCTCATAGCTTCAGCTTTTGTTGTGATGCTGTAACAGTGGTACAGCGAATGTAAGCATGTGGCTAGTCTGGTCCTAAAGCTTGCGGCAAGTGTAGCCCAATAGAAGCATCCTGTTATAATAAGTTAGTATTTGATAGTGTGATAGGAACGGACCTTTTTCTGGCACAGGTTATTGAGTTACTCTCTTTTGTTTCTTTTCAGTGATGAAGAACTGTCTCAGTATCTTTTACAACTGGTGCAAGTTTTAAAATATGAGCCTTTTCTTGATTGTGCCCTTTCTAGATTCCTATTAGAAAGAGCACTTGCTAATAGAAGGATAGGGCAGTTTCTGTTTTGGCATCTTAGGTAAGTCTTTGTATTTCAATTTGAGCCCACCGTGTGCTTTAGTAACTATAAATCAGCATAAATAAGACATTGAAACCGAATGGTCAGCTGCTTTAATTGCTTCTGAACCCTTTTTAACTTTTGCACTGTTTTGGCGCCTTCTCTTACTTCTTGAAACCCAGACTATTAATTTTTATGGTTTGGCAAAGTAATTCAGGTAAATCTCCATCCATACCTACTCGCTTGATTTTTAACTAAAACTAATGATGTATTACTGTTTACCACTCAGACTAAATATAGACTTATATACTCCTTCTAGAAGGTTACATATGGTATTATCATCACTGGTGTTACTGAATGAAAATAAAGTTTTATTATAATTACAGAAAGTTTATTCAGTTTCTTTATTAACTAGGTTATTTTCAGAAACATACAAACTTTATTTCACCAAGTTCGTATAGGAATAAAACCAGGAAAGGTAACTAAAGTCAACCTTGTGCTTCCTAAGGAAATTGCAGATTTCTCATTTCTGTCTTTGTGCTTAGAACTTTTGGGTTTTTAAAATCTGGTCTTCAGAATATTGAAACTAATGTTTATTTTGGTCTTATTTTTATACCCCTTGGGGAATGACAAAATAAATGTTTCCTCCTTTTTCAAATATGTAAAATTATTCCTTTTTTTTTTTTAATTTTTTTTTTTTTGTTTTTATTTTGAGATAGAATCTTACTGTGTCATCCTGGGTAGAGTGCCATGGCATCATAGCTTACAGCAACCTCAAACTCCTAGGCTTAAGGGATTCTCTTGCCACAGCCTCTCAAGTATCTGGGACTACAGGTACCCACCACAACACCTGGCTATTTTTAGAGGCAGGTCTTGAATCTTGTGAGCTGGTCTTGAACCTGGTGAGCTCAGACAATCTACCTGCCTCAGCCTCCCAAGTGCTGAGATTACAGGTGTGAGCCACCACACCCAACCTGTAAAATTATTCTTTAAGTGAGAAAAAATTCGGATAGAAGCTAAGACGTTAGTCAAATGTATAGTGTCAATCAAATTTCACAGATCTGTTTCAGTCTAATTGTCTCTAAATTGGTAAGATTACTTTTCTCCTCTGAAAAGCAAATCAGGTAAGATGAATGAACTTTTTTTTTTTTTTAAGAATGAACTATTTATAAAATCTCATAACTTTTCAAACTCTGAAGTTTAACCAATTAGAAAGTTGACCATCTCACTAATAATTATGCATGAGATGACCTGTTCTTTTCATTTGTTGGCATCATAAATTTATTTATGTGTGAAATAAGTCAGTATTTTTATTTGCTGATCTAAAGTTTTAATAAATGAGCCATTTGGTTATTATTAACTTTCTGCAGGTCAGAAGTGCACATTCCTGCTGTCTCGATACAATTTGGTGTCATCCTTGAAGCATATTGCCGGGGAAGTGTGGGACACATGAAAGTGCTTTCCAAGCAGGTCAGCTTGTTTGAATCTTTGTGTTCAATTTGGTTCATGGTGTTTTATCAAATGCTGTTTCTCCTACTGCATTATTTCATACAAGTTTCAGGAACTAAACTTGGCAAATAACATTCTTTCATCAAAATTTAACTCAAGAAATTAAGTTTCAGAAACTTAGCAGAAAAACTTTAACTTAACTTGAAAAATAATTAGTCGTATTTGGATGCCGTGACATGAGCCTGCAGTCCTAGTTACTGAGAGGCCAAGGCAAGAGGATTGCTTGAGCCCAGGAGTTTGAGGTTACAGTGAATGATGATGAGGCTACTCCCCTCTAACAGGTGACAGAGCAAGTGTCTTTTGTTTAGACGTGTTCTATATGTGTATAATGGTAAGAATGGTCACAAAATTTTTAGATCCAGTTTTTTTCATACTCCTGAGTTATTCTTCCCAGTAAGTATAATATTATTTTTATAACTGTGCCTCATATATGAATCATAAATACTATTTTGAGATCATTGAAACCTAAGTTCACTTGTGTTATAGTTTCTAGAATTTAGAATCCACAGCTACTTTTTATAGTATATATACATGACGGAAGTTTTGATAATCTCCTGAAGTCCTGAAATATTGCTAATATTATAGGTAAGTTATTAAGTGCTAACCATATGTCAAGGAACCATACTGAGTGTTTTAAGTATGTTATCTTACTTTTCTAATAATTTACCAAAGTAATTACCATTACTATCTGCATTTGATAGAGGGGGAAACTGAGGATTCAAGTGATTTAAGTAACTTGCTTAAAGATACACCTGTTAAGTGACAGGATTAAGTTTCAAACCTAGGTCTGTCCAGCTGTCAAGCCAAAGTTCTTTGTATTATACTGAGTTTTCAAATCTTTTTAGCAGTATCTCTCTTTCTCTGTCATCAAAACTTATACAGAGGTAATACTATTACCTATTTTATAAAGCTAAAATAAAATGTAAGTTATTTAAGAGACCCGTGAAGCTATCTTATTGAACAGAGCATTTCAAAATTGAGGGTTATTGCTGACAGCTGCAGTCTCAGTATCCAGTTTATTTCTGTATTTTGTTTTGGAAATAATTCTGCTTTACATAGCTAAGTAGTTCTGTGAGTTGGATTGGGGTCTGAATGAGAATCACCACCCTACATTTTGTAGGTCCTTGTTGGTGACATTCATCTCTTCGTTTCCTCTCATGGGAATGCAGTATTATTTTTAATTTATTTTTTTTTATGTAGAGGTGGTTCTAAAGGCTTCCATTTGGTCTTTACTACCATAAAAGCTCTCATTCTACATGTCAGCAAACAAATGTGGGTATTCTGCCATCTGCTGAGTATGTCTGTTCCAATTACACATCCAGAAACCGGGGGAATAATAACAGGACTGGTTTGGTGAGCCAACGTAATGAGATAGACCTGAGCTAAAACTCCACTGATAGCTATCTTCCATAAGCCCTTACTCTGATGGGTGGACCACAGAGACATTTTGGTCTTCTGGAATTAGTGTTAGTTTAGGGCCAGCGCCCAGTAGTCCTAAAGGTTTATTTACTTTTCCCCACTGCAGAGTTACTTTGGCAAAAGGTTTTAGGTTTCTTTGGGGAAGGCTGAGAGAAAGAGGCTATGGTTCTTATAAAGTAGGAGAATGTATAATTGTCATCAACACTGATAAAAGTGTTCGAGGAATTACCAACTTCAGTGTATCTAGGTATATGGTTGCATATTAGAGGTAAATTCTGAAGGTTTGCTGACCAGATACTTATTCTGATGGAATAAGTGTCAGCACAAGCTGTATTTGACAAGTAAATAAGTCTTCTAGTCTTTGCTTTTTGGTATATTATTTTTTCTTTATGGCAAATGCTCCCCTACTTTACTAGCTCTTGTGACCTGTATCTCAATTTGAAGGGCTTTTGTTTCCTCACCTTTAATTTTCTGTTCACTCCTATACCCTTCTAGTGTCCCACCCTATTTTTTTTTTTTTTTTCTTGATAGAAACAGTCTCACTTTATCGCCCCCAGTAGAGTGCTGTGGCATCACACAGCTCACAGCAACCTCCAGCTCCTTCCCTCAGCCTCCCAAGTAGCTGGGACCACAGGCGCCTGCCATAACGCCCAGCTATTTTTGTTGTTGTTGCAGTTCTGCCAGGGCCAGGTTTGAACCTGCCACCCTTGGTATATGGGGCCGGTGCCCTACCCACTGAGCCACAAGCGCCACCCCCACCCTATTTTTATATCAGATTCGTATAGTGGTTCCCAGATATATCACACTTTTCTAATTCATTTGCATGGCCAAAGAAACTCTCGTAGGCATCCATTAGATGTTTTTAATGTTTAGAAGTTTTTGTGGTGTTAAAACAACCATCTCTGCTCCTTTCCTTTTAGAAAGCCATTTAATGATGGTAGTAATAGTTAACATTTAATCATTTATTAGGAGCCATTTATTCTTCACAACGTGGGATACTGTTAATCTTGTATTTCATACCTGCCCATATTGCTTGTGTTCCTGGCAGTCCCCAGGTTATGAACAAGTTAGGTTGTGAAGGTTTGTTCTTAAGTTTAATTTGTATGTAAGTTAGAACAGGTACATTTACCTATTACCTGTCATAGTCTCTGTTAGTAAGTCTGAGTCAAATGTAAGTTGGATGTTTATAATTCTAGTACTACCTATACAAACCATTATTCTCTCTCATCTGGACTTTTTCATTAACATCCCAAATTATGTCCCTGGTATCCATCCTTGCATCTCCCTCCACATTCTTTACACAACAGATAAAGTGAGCTTTAACAGATAGACATTGTATTATATCATTTCCCTTTCAAAATCCCCGGAATAGTTTTTCACTGCACTGAGAATAAAATTCAAAATTTCTACCAAAGCCTATAAAGCCCTACGTGGGTCCCTGTTTGACGTCATCATATGACTGCTGTATCCCTCACCAGCTATTAAATAACACTGAATATTTTCTTAGAGCCTCAGCTTGATTTTTTTTTTTTTTTTTTTTTTTTTTAAGACAGAGTTTCACTATGTCACCCTTGGTAGAGTACGGTGGTGTCACAGCTCACGGCAACCTCCAACTCTTGGGCTTAAGCGATTCTCCTGCCTCAGCCTCCCAAGTAGCTGGGACTACAGGCACCCGCCCCAATGCCTGGCTATTTTGTAGTTGTAGTTATTGTTGTTTGGCAGGCCGGGGCTAGGTTTGAACCTGCCAGCTCTGGTGTATGTGGCTAATCCTACCACTGAGTTACATGTGCCGGGCCCTTAGCTTGACTTTTATACAAAAGGATGCACAAAGTATGAACAAATTATTGTCACCCTTTTTTTTTTTTCTTTTTTTTTTTTGACAAGGTGTTGAAACACTTAAAAATATTTTACTTATAACCCTGGGGTATTCAGGACACTATTCCAGGAAATGATATCAACGCTGTTAGAAATGGAACATGAACATTTCCAACTGTATAGACGCAGAAGAAATTCAAATTGTAGTATTTCCAAAAGTTCCTTTTTGCATAGCCCAGTTTTCATTTTTTTTCCTTTCTACCAGTGTTTGTACAGCTCCTGAAATTGTTGAGAAGTAGAGTATCTGTGGTTTTGACAGATGGCTGACTTGGCAGTTTCACCTATCCTTCCTAATTTCCTGTGAGCAAGGTCTCAGCCTATCTATAGCAATTGCATGCCTGAATTCACCTCTTTGTGTAGTCTTGGTGGTTTCCTTGCATGATTTAAAGTAAATCTCCTGTTCACAGAATTCCAAGCCACAATACATTATGTTTGTTGTATACAGTATATATATTTAAGTCTATTTTTAATATTTATTTCTGTTTTTAATGAAATACTTGTAAAAACAATGCTCCTTCTGATTTATGGTTGGCTGAGGGAGTTTCTTAAGAATTTTACACAATGTGACATTAAAAGACTCAGTTGTTAAACAATATGGTTGATAGTTTTAACACAGTGGTTTTGATGTTATTGGCTATTACTGGTCTACCTTGTAATACTTGCTTTTTTTTTTTTGCAGGTTTTGGCTGGGGCTGGGTTTGAACCCGCCACCTCCGGCATATGGGGCTGGTGCCCTAGCCCTCTGAGCCACAGGCACAGCCCTTTTTTTTTTTTTTTTTTTAAAGACAGAGTCTCACTTTGTCACCTGGGTAGAGTACCATGGCATCATAACTCACAGCACCCTCAAACACCTGGGTTCATGTGATCCTCTTGCCTCAGCCTCCTGAGTAGCTGGGACTCCAGGGGCCTGCCTCAAAGCTGGGCTAATTTTTCTTATTTTTTTTTAGTAGAGGTGGGGTCTCAGTCTTGTTTAGGCTGGTCTTGAACTCCTGAATTTAAGCAGACCACCTGCATTGGTGTTCCAGAATTCTAGTACAATAGGTGTGAGCTACTCCTCCTGCATTTTTTAAATTTACATTAAGTTTTGATAGCTGTAGTTACCTCATTACTAAAACAAGTAATTTAGATTTGTACTACAAAATGCTGTGTCCACATTCACACTTTATTACATAGTATTCTATTGTAGCTATCCTATCAATGGAAGGAGAATATATTGAGATGTCATTTAAGAATAATGACAAGTAGATAATAAAATTAAACATCAGGAACCTTAGGGTTGCTAATGTCTATATAGACTTTCTGCTTGTACTGTGAAGTAGGCCAAGTGGAGTGGTTCAGAATAGTGATGTTTCACATTCTGTAACTCAGGGAACTACACAATTGTGAGTAGTTTAAGTTATGCTTCTTAAATACCTACAATCTACGTCTATATACTGTTCTCTAGTTTATTTGCTTCTGTTTAAGAAAGAGTTTAAAGAAAGTTTGAGAACAGTGCCTTAGGTAACGAATGTTAAAAATAAGATATTTATTCAGTTGTATGTAAAATGCTTGTCATAAACCAAATACTGCTTTTGCTTTATCTGGTTGTTAAGTGTGTATATGTTTATATGTATATGTTCAGGGTAGGTGTTATTGATGAATATTATCACATGGCATGTTATTTTTAATCAAAAGTAAATTTTGGGGTGGGGGAACTTATTTTTCAGGTTGAAGCACTTAATAAGTTAAAAACTTTAAATAGTTTAATCAAACTGAATGCTATGAAGCTAAACAGAGCCAAGGGGAAGGAGGCCATGCATACCTGTTTAAAACAGAGTGCTTATCGGGAAGCCCTCTCTGACCTGCAGTCACCTCTGAACCCATGCGTCATCCTCTCTGAACTCTAGTAAGTGACCATCTGTGCTTTGCTCAGTGAGTCTCCTGTGAAAAATAGCAATGCAGAAAGGATTTCTGAATCCCTATCTTTTAGGAGCACTAGGGCTACTACAATATAATAAGGAAGAAAAATCTTAAAAGAAGTAGCTGTCAGTGGTCATAAGATTAAATTCAAAATGTCATAGCCTCTGCTTATATAGACTATGAGTTAAATTTACTTGTGGGGTTAGTGAAAGTTATTGCAAGTTACGTAGTTTCCTTTCAGTCCTAAGTAATTAAATTTATTTTCTATACTACTGGTTTATAGGAGTTAAAAATCCTATATGAGTAAAATATTGGAAACCACAATAAACTTGAATTGACTTTCCTACTTCTAAATGAGATCTTGAACAAATTTGGAAGTGTATTTCTCACTTTATTTTCTACAAGAGTAAAAATGGAAAAATAAAATGTATATTCAGTATAATAGCAATATTCAAAATTTATCCTTCTTTAAGAAATCAAGTATGATCTCATGTTATTCCTCATTTTAATCTAATGATAATGTTCCAGTTTTTTTTACTCAGTAAGGGTAATAAAATAAAGAACTGAGAGGTGTAAAAAGGGCAGATTGGCTCGGCGCTTTAGCTCAGGGGCTAGGGTGCCAGCCACATGCACCAGGGCTGGTGGGTTCCAACCTGGCCAGGGCCAGCTAAAACAACCATGACAACAGCAACAAAAAATTAGCCAGGCGTTGTGGCAGGCGCCTGTAGTCCCAGCTACTTGGGAGGCTGAAGCAAGAGACTCGCTTAAGCCCAAGAGTTTGTTGAGGTTGCTGTGAGCTGTGATGCCATGGCACTCTACTGAGGGTGACATAGTGAGACTCTGTCTCAAAAAAAAGCAAATTGTGGATTTGAGTCTAGCCCATTTGGCATTAGTTCATGTCAACCAAGGCTGTCCTCAATTTTCCATTTCTACCAAGAGGAAATTTTCTAGCTCTGACTTCTGCAGACCTGAAAGGAAGAAGTGAGGGTTTTTCCCAAGCCTAGTATATCAGGGTAAAATTACTATCTTGCATATTATTGAATTGAAGTGGGCTCATTTTACCCTTCTTTGATTTTTAGTGTTGAAAAGTGCAAATACATGGATTCCAAAATGAAGCCTTTGTGGTTGGTATATAACAACAAGGTATTTGGTGAGGATTCTGTTGGAGTGATTTTTAAAAATGGTGATGGTAAGTACTGAGACTTTTTTATAGCTCCAGATTCCTTAAAATATTTCATTTGTTGTTTTCCTTTATCTGAAAGGTGATGTGTAAATGTGTAACAGGTAGAAGCCAAGAAGTAGCTGTCAGTGGTCATAAGATCAAATTCAATATGTCATAGATTCCTTTTGTTTTCTTTTTGAAAATGACTTTTGCAGTTCACTTACTACACTCTGTTCTAATAAACCTTTCTTTTTTTCCTCTTCATAATGCATCTGTTCTTTTGATAAAAAAGCTTGTGAAATACAAGAGAATATTTTCAGTAATGTATTCATACATTCTGTTTTAGTGATAGCAATATTGATTTTGCTGCCATGGTTTTGCATTTCAATAAAAATATATGCCTGACCCAATTTTATAAGGAAGTTGTTCTGAAGTAATCACAGCAACTAAAAGGCAGTCATGACGTGTTAGTCTTGTGACTATAGCAAGGCACAGAAAACTGTTTGAGCTTCAGGTTCTTCATATCCCTTAGTATTATAGCACCTGTATGTCAGGATTATTAAAAGGAATTAAGGAGATCACATAAGTAAATATGCTTAACGTATTATCTGCTTACATCTTCTTTATGAAGAGCTCATAGTGTTTTGGTAGACATTTAACCCCGCTTTATCATATGAATGTCATTATATAGATGTTACTACTTTCACGTACTGTGTTCCCTGAAAATATCCTTGGACATGATAATTTAACCATCACAATTTTGTAGACCCATGATGCAGTTACTTGTGATTCTTAAGAACTTCTCTCTAGCCCTAAAAATCAAAGAAGGAAGGAAAAAAATTGATGTGGTGTAGTACACATTCAATGTAAGACAAACCATATGGCATCCAAACAATTAGCACAGTAGCTTGTATCTGGTAAGCATTTTTTAACTTAATTTCTGAAGTAATGTTCTAGGGACATGCTAACAATGATCCCGGTATTTAATATAGTGAATATGGTCAACATTAATATTTTGGAAAAGAAGTAGCACAGCATTTGTTAATGGTTTTAGTTAATTCTGTCTAAGTTAACCTTGAGTTAATGAATTACTAGGCATAAAATGGAAATGAAGCAATTTTTTTCTCCTTAGATTTACGGCAGGATATGTTAACACTCCAAATGTTGCGCTTGATGGATCTACTCTGGAAAGAAGCTGGTCTGGATCTTCGGTGAGATTTCTAGTCGATTTACTTACGTCTGTCTGTCTTGGGTTATATTCCTTGCACAGCAAAATTTCTAGTATTTTTTGTTGATTTCTTCCTTCCTACTATTTTAAATAATTGTTCTCTGTGATAATATTTATAGAGCACTTTACATGTACTTCCAAATATTTTAACTTATCTAACCCTCATTAGGTTTGAAACTATATGTGTGACAGAGATTTTAAAAAGAAGAAGTAGATTTGCATTTTAATAAGGCTCAGATAGACAGCATGAATCACTCTTCAAGCTGGGGTTTAGGAGGTGCTCTCAGAGAAGGATGTGCTGTGGGTCGTGGCATCCACAAGGCTAGAGAAGGCCTGTGCCTCTAGAGACATTCACTCCTCACCAAAGGGAAAGAGCAGAAAGGTTTCTTAAGGGCTCTCAGGTTTTTAGCTTGCTGCCATGAATAGGTAGACAGCAGAAGAGGTTTGTGGTCTGGTAAAAGAAAAAGGAAAGATAAAAGTCAAGCCCCAGACTGGGAATTATATTCACAGTGAACAGAACAAGGGGTGAATAATTAAGGAGCTCATAGAAATAAATATACAGGGAAAATATATAGAAAGAGATAAACTTAGTTGGTATTCTTTATACCAACTAAGAAGTACAAATTACAAGACCAATTAGATGCCATTTATATCATAACAAAGATTTCTGTACATCATAATCCAGTCTAGGGTACTATTTGAAGCAACAAAAACAGGGATTTTCATATACCATTGTAAATTGATGTCAAGCTTTATGTATAAACATCTAGATGCCTTTCATCTAGATGTTTTTTTACTTTAAAAAAAGTAAATAAGGGGGCGGCGCCTGTGGCTAAAAGGAGTAGGGCGCCGGCCCCATATGCCGGAGGTGGTGGGTGCGAACCCAGCCCTGGCCAAAAACTGCAAAAAAAAAAGAAAAAAAAGTAAATAAGGTAAAATTTCCAGAATTTACTCTAAGACTAAAAATGTAGACACAGGTTTATACACAAAGATAGCCTTCCTTTATTTTTTTCCAGTGTTTTTTTTTTTTTTTTAAATACTGTTTGTGATTCATTGAGAGTACAAAGAATTAGGTTACACTTTATTAGTTAGGTAAAGTTCCTCTTATAATTGTGTCCCACCTTCAAGAGGTGTGGCATACACTGTCCCCCCATCCCCTGCCCACCTCCCCTCTCCCTGCTCCCTCATTCCCCTCCCCCCTACCTTGAGTTGATTTGAGTTTTTCTCTCATGAGGGTATGTATTATATTATATTAAATCGTCTACTGGCTTCTATCCTTTCTTTTTTAAATTACAATTTGAAAAATGGACCACCCCTTTAAACATATGCTCAATATTAGAAAAATAATTTTTAAAAATTACTGGCTTTTCCATATGACCAAATATTTTAGTTATTTAAAAGTATTATTTATATGGGAGTCTGAGGAGGAAGGATTGCTTAAGCTCAGGAGTTCAAGACCAACTGAGCAAAATGAGACCTCACTCTACGAAAAATAGAAAAATTAACCATGTGTGGTGGCAGGTGCCTGTAAGGTCAGCTACTCTGGAGGCTGAGGCAGGAGGATTGCTTTGAACCCTGGGGTTTGAGGTTTCTGTGAGCTAGGCTGAGGCCATGCCACTGTAGCCCAGGCAACAGAGCAAGAAGACTGTGACTCAAAAAATATATATTTAGAAATAATTGCTATAATTTGGAGAAAGTACTTACCTTCAAATGTAATATAAGATGCAAAAGTACTTTTACATATTATAGATATTATTTCTAGGAGTTCTCCACTCTTCCCCCAACACACACACCTTGTGTACTTGTTTCAGTAGTTTTTTGTAAGGGGTATGTACTTTTTTAATTGAGGGAAAAGAACAATTCAGGGTATTTTATTATGTAGGGTAGATTCATATAATTTTTAAATTTTTTCCTGTGTTTATAAATGATGATTAATTTCATCTCTTACCTATTATGTTTATATATACATATATATACACTTTAAACGTTTTTTAAAAACTGTGGATTATTTTAAACATGAAAGTATGGAAAATAATTTTTAACAATTTTCATGTTTTTATACCATATATTCAACAATTAAATAACAGTGTTAACATGTTTCCTTATTTACTTAAAAAAATTTTTTTTAATCTGGAAATTTTACCTTATTTACTTTTTTTTCTTTTTTTTTTGCAGTTTTTGGCCAGGGCTGGGTTTGCACCCACCACCTCCAGCATATGGGGCCGGCGCCCTACTCCTTTTAGCCACAGGCGCCGCCCCCTTATTTACTTTTTTTAAGAAGGTATTAAACATGTACGTAAAGTTAATGAATTCTTATTCTATTCTTTCTCACACCTTAGAATTAACTACTATATTAAACCTAGAGTTTATTTTTATACTTTAACTTTATGCTATATATCTATTGTACATTTTAAACTTTAAATCCTATGTCATACCAAATAATGGTATGCTAAATCATACCAAATACAATGTTTTGTACTTAAGTTTTTCTCTAAACATTTTTTGGAAATTCCCCAAGATTAATATGTGAATTTCTAATTTGTTATTTCACTGTTATATACCGTATATATTCTAGTATAAGCCAACCTGAGTATAAGCTGACCCCCTTAATTTTACCCTAAAAACTGGGAAAAATTAGTGACTCGAGTATAAGCAGAGGTGGAAAATGCAGCAGCCACTGGTAAATTTCAAAAATAAAAATATATACCCAAAACAATTACAATAATTGAGGAATCAGTAGGTTACCGTATATACTCGAGTATAAGCCGACCCGAGTATAAGCCAACCCCCTTAATTTTACCCGAAAAACTGGGAAATATTAGTGACTCGAGTATAAGCAGAGGTGGAAAATGCAGCAGCCGCTGGTAAATTTCAAAAATAAAAATATATACCCAAAACAATTACAATAATTGAGGAATCAGTAGGTTAAATGCTTTTCAATATTTATTGCTAAAGAAGAACTGTAAACTAGCAACAACAACTTTAAAACTTTAAATAAAGTG